>JASCZW010017201.1:0-17432 GCA_034211315.2 Aedes japonicus | reverse complement strand
CGATACGGTCAAAATTTGGTCAATATCAACTTGACGTATTTCTTTCAATTTTGCATTTAAAAACCTGAACACCCCTCATTTTGAAGGTGTGTGTGTGAGAATGTTGCTCCTATTTTGATTTTGGAATTCACTCTTCAGTTGTCAAAATGCCGTCCAAGCAAGAAGAGCAGCGTATCAAAATTTTGCTCGCGCATCTCGAAAATCCGAGCTACTCGCACGCAAAGTTGGCAAAATCGCTAAAAGTTGTCAAATCAACCGTTACAAATGTAATTAAAGTGTTTGGGGAACGTTTGTCGACAGCCAGGAAGTCTGGATCGGGGGAAATCGAAAACCGGAAGCCGCAGAGACGACAAAGAGAGTTGCCGGTAGTTTCAAGCGAAACCCTAACCTATCTCTCCGAGATGCCGCAAATAAGCTGGGTGTATCGTCTACAACCGTGCATCGAGCCAAAAACGAGCCGGACTATCGACTTACAAGAAGGTAGTGACTCCAAATCGTGATGATAAACAAAATACGCCGGCCAAAGCGCGATCCCGGAGGCTGTACACGACGATGCTGACGAAGTTTGACTGCGTGGTAATGGACGACGAAACCTACGTCAAAGCCGACTACAAGCAGCTTCCGGGACAGGAGTTTTATACGGCAAAAGGAAGGGGAAAGGTAGCAGATATTTTCAAGCACACGAAACTGTCAAAGTTCGCAAAGAAATATCTGGTTTGGCAAGCCATCTGTACCTGTGGCTTGAAAAGCAGCATTTTCATAGCTTCCGGACTGTCAACCAAGAAATTTACGTGAAAGAGTGTTTGAATAAACGTCTGCTGCCTTTCCTGAAGAAACACGGTTGTTCCGTACTGTTTTGGCCGGATTTGGCATCTTGCCATTACGGTAAAAAGGCCATGGAGTGGTACGCCGCCAACAACGTGCAGGTGGTTCCCAGGCGACAAGAACCCTCCCAACACGCCAGAGCTCCGCCCAATTGAGAAATACTGGCTATTGTCAAGCGGAACCTCAAAGAAGACCAAAAACTGCATAGGACGAGCAGCAGTTCAAGGCAAACTGGCTTTCTGCGGCGAAGAAGGTGGACAAGGTGGCTGTACAACAATCTGATGGCAGGGGTCAAGCGTAAGGCTCCGGCAATTCGGATTTGGAAAAGCGGAAGCCTAACTGAATATTTTTCCTGAATTTAATACTAATTGAACTTGAAAAAGAAATTTAATTTGATTTTTAAATAAACGATTTCACCGATTTACACGCGTTTTCCCTTGACCAAATTTTGACCGTATCACCTTTTAAACTAAAATTAATTTTCAGGGTAGTTTTGAACCAGACTCAGTTCTTTGCCTTTATCATTTCGAACATAGTTCTCGAAGAACATCGTCGTTATTCACTGGTGATGGCCTGAACAAACTCTGACAATGTCGATAACCCTCTCAATGGTAGAGAAAGATTAAGGCTATCTTGCAGCATCGCTACCATCATCCAAGGTCAAGCACAAACGGATCCGCCTTTTTGCTGTTAGAGGATGCATCGGAATCTGAATCTACAAATAAAAATTGCGGAAGTTATTTTTTTTTTAGAAGACTAAAACTTGGAGACGGTTTGTGGTACAGAACACTTCCCAAGCAACACACATCCGTCAAGATATGTATGTTACAACAACTTCATTATGACTCAAATTAGCTGTATAGGATATACTTCAACTGATTTGAAACAAATGTGCTACTAGGGTAGTTAGTTGCAAAAGTGAATGCCATGGGCTAGTCAAACTTGAGGGTCTGCAGATTGGCTCAGGGTGTCTTTGGAAAGCACAATCCCGAATTTATTTATTTATTTCGTCAACCGATCGCAGGCTGAAATATTTATACTTAGTTCTACTTATCTTCTTAAAGATTGCCTAGAAATAAAATAATGTCTTTACTGACATTGCTAGATCAATTGATTCACAATGTAGATTATAGAGAGGCATCATTCGGTTAATTGGTCCAAATATCGCATAGTTTGTCCGATTGGTATTTAACGCAAAGTTCCGGTTCCTCAAATGCCGCGAAGGGGTGTAGAAATTTAGACTATTTAATGAGTAAGGGGAGGAAAGCTATGTGATGACAATATCGTTAACAAAAGATATCATGGCAAATTCTCTATGTTCTTTAAGAGTCTTTCAATAAGCAAACATTGTGCTTCATAAGATGGACGAGGAAATGTTGTCCAGCTAAATTTACGAAGAGCAACTGTTTTTGTACTGATTCTAATCGTTCTTCATGTGTTTTTATAAAAGGACCATATCACACAACAATACTCTAGAATAGAAATATGAAATATGAAACGTACAATGTTTTGATCGTATATGAATCATGAAAATTTTAACCAAAACGTTTAATAAAACCTAGCATATTGGTTGCTTTATGGATAATTGTGTTGTAATGATCGATAAAATTGAGCTTAGAATCTACAATAACACCTAAATCTCTGGCTCTCCCGCATTTTTTTTTTTTTACAATTTCAGTTCTTAAAGAAACAGTAATTTGTGGTGTATTTCGTTTTCTACTGAGAGTAATTAAGTTATATGTCTTAACATTTATTTCATAGTACGCTGTTTTTGGCAACAATATTTCGTTTATATCGTTCTTGGTCATTCTTAATTTCCATAATTAGTTTCCATGTCGTCTTCATAGACGAGAATTTCGACCTGCCAAAGAATGTAATGAAATATCATTGATAAACAAATTAAAATGTAGAGGTCCTAGATGCGAGCCTTGGGGAACTACTGATAATACATGGACAGGATGTGATATTTCCCGTTAAAACTGACTACTGGTTGCCGATTCAATAAATACGATTGTATTCATTAAAGAAATTCATGATCAGATTCTGTTTTCCCTAACTTGGTAGAGTAAACAATACAGTTAAAAGCCTTGTTAAAATCAGTGTACAGCGCTTCGACATGGTTGCCGTTGTCCATTCGCGTTTAATGAATAGTTCACGAATTCTAAAAAAGTTTGTGGAAATTGAGCGTCCTTTGAAAAATCCATGCTGCGAATATGTTATAACATTTTGTAAATGGCTGAACAGTTATCTGTTGCCGATTGCTTCAAAAAGCTTTGGGATGCTAGACATAATAGCAGTTCCACGGTAATTGCGAACATCGGATTTTTTTTTCCTTACTTATATATGGGTATTAGGTATGAATTTTCTAAATTTTTAAGAACTGACCTGAATCAAGTGACAAATTGAAGAGCCTAAATAAAGGTGAAGTAAGTTCAAATGCAAGATTTTTCATAAATGCTGGAGGGATTCCATCAGGTCCCGCACATTTCGCAGCATCAAGATTTTCAAACCAGCAAAAATATCTTGAACATGTACCTGACTAACTCTAAGTGTCATTTGAAGAGTGCAGGAAAGAATAAAAAATAATCTAGATCGCGATCATCATATGAAAATGTCGTGAACATATCTTGGAAAATCTTTGCAAACATGTCACAAATCGCTTTTTGTTCTGAAATTTAATTCTTTCAATTTGGAATCGGTTGTTGAGTTAAGCTGATCACAGATATTCAGATAATTTTGCAGATTGACCCCAGAGTTGTATTTTTGGTAAATTGTGTGAGCCTTTTTGCTTCCGATTTTTCAAATTAATAATGTTTCTGTTGAACCATATTGGATATTTGGAGTTAAATCTGCGTCTTTTTCTTTAAAGAGGTACATTCTCATTAATTATTTAAAACTAGCTGAACCCAGTGCGAGCCTTGCAGCGCATGCGACTAAATGAATGAAAAATTAATAGAATTCTTCTGAATGAATCTGGTTAAAATATTTTTGTTTGTTTGTGTGTGTTATTTGTGCAAAAAAAAAAGGTTTGTGTTATTAATTTAACCCTTGGACCGGTAGTTTCTACTGGTTTTGCTTTCTGAGTAGAAGCATTTCAAAGGCAAACGAAGCCGTATCCTATCAGTTTGTACGTAATTTTATCTTACAATTCTTGACTAAAAAGTGGTTCAAACTTCTATCAGAATATACTTCTTACCAGAGAAATACACATTTAGATTTTTAGTTGGATGGATAATACTCATGTTTGGTTCAAATGTCTATTTAATTGGTTTTAGAGCCCTGCTTCACCCTATCCAGAGGGACGGCGTCTTGAACCACCTAAGAAAAAAATCCTGCCCAAAAACCCCCACATGCCAAAGTTGGTTCCATTTGAAGAACTCCAATTCCAAGAACTCGAGTTTTGCAGAAATTTGTTTTTCATTTGTATGGAAGTCCTCCCCTTCCAGGCGGGGAAAGAGCTTCGAACCATCATAAGAACCTTCTCTAGCCTCAACAACCCCTACATATAAATTTTCATAATAGTAGGTATGATTCTCATATTTGGTTGACATTTGTGTCTAATTTTCATGAGAGCCCACCCCTTCGAGAGGGGAGGAATCTCAAACCTCCATAGAAACATTTCTTGGTTCCGAAAACCCCCACATCCATAATTTGGTTCCACTTGTTTGATTAGTTCTCGAGTTATGCAGGAATTCGTGTTTCATTGGTGTGGGAGCACCCCTTCCATATGCGGGAGCGGTCTCGAACCATCATAAGAACCTTTCTCGACTCCAAAAATCCCTGCATAAAAATAGTCATACCTGTCGGGATAATTCTCATGTTTGGCTCAAATTCGTGGTTCATTTGTATGAGAGCCCCTTCTATCAAAGAGGGGGGGGGGGGGGTCTCAAATCACCGTAGAAACATTTCTTGCCTAGAAAACCTCCACATGCCACATTTGGTTCCATTTGTTTGATTAGTTCTTGAGTTATGCAGAAAATAGTTTTCATTTGTATGGGAGCCCCTTTCTAAAGGCAGGAGGGTGTCAGAACTATCATAAGATCCTTGCCCGGACCCAAAAACCCCTGCATACAAATTTGCATAGCGGTAGGGATAGTTCTCATGTTTGGTTTACATTTGTGTTTTGTGAATTAAATTTAGATGAAATCGCAATGAGGACACCACCTCCAGACTTCGTTTGTGCCATTTGTTGGTTCTGGTCGTCTCTGAATACACAAAAATCATACCCAAACATTTCTTCATTTTTAATGCTTTCATTACAACAAGTTTCTGTACCCAATATGATATAAAAAGAGGAATTTATTAAATGTTTGTTAATTGTTGGATGAGCTTTTCATACGATTGAATATTTCAGCACTCCAGTTGCAATAGAGTGCGAAGAAAGGCTTAAGAACTTGTCAGTACTATTATAATTACTTATTTCTAAATATTCTACCTCTTCAGAGTGCGTCAGTTCTGTTGAAAACCCGTACGTTAGCAAGAATACGATGAAGAATGGTTTGAAAATAATGTCCTTAACACATTTTCTACTCAAATAGTTTTATCCTTTCATCGATCTTCGGATTCGTACGAGCCCCAAATGATTTGAATCATGAAGCATTAACTTTCATGTAACGACGGCTCCTTATCGAAGCCTTCTCGTGAAATATGAGACAAAGCTTTCGATTTTCGGCTTGCAGCTCGCGGAAATGCTTCTGATATTCCTCACGGCTTTTAATGATTCTGTTTCGAGCCCTGTGGATAACAGCCTTGGCGTACCACAGGGAGTGTATTAGGAGCCCATTCTATTCATTCTATATATTAATGACATGCGTCGAGTTTACGATTTTGTGATATTAATCTTTTTGCTGATGCTACCGTGTTGTTCATTGCAGCTAAAAGCCTTGAGGAGGCCGGTTTACATTTGAATGCAGATTTAGGTTCTCTAAGTAGATGGTTTAAGTACAAATAGTTGAAATTGAACATAAGTAAAACTAAATTCATGGTAATTTCGCGGAATCGAGTTAACGAAGACGTCTCTGTTAAAATTGATGATGAGACGATTGATTGCGTTCGTGAGATTAAATATCTTGGCGTGATTATTGATGATAGATTAAAATTCGATTCTCACCATTGACGATGTCATCAAGAAAATAGCCAAGAAGTACGGTATTCTCTGTCGATTGAAAAACGATTTAACTTCTTGCAAGTAAAATACAATTGTACAAATCAATAATCTCTCCTCACATTGAATTTTGCCTTCCATTTTTGTTTTTAGCTAATCAAACACAAATATCGAGATTACAGCGTTTGCAAAATAAGATAACACTAACAGATTTTATGAGACAATGTATTTCACACATCAAAGCTGCCTTTTGAACCAACTACTCTGTTAATTTTTACTCTTGACAAATTTTGTATCTTGACGATGTTATTACAACGGATATTCTTGTATGGTTTATTGTTAAATGTTTTATATTTGTCATGAGGCACAAACAAACTATGTTTTCGCCTCGATGATGATGAGGGATTTAAAGTTTTATTTTGTTATTGTAATTTAAAGTAGTTTTTTTTGTGTAGTCTTCAAAGTTTGAGCCTCGCGCGCGGTATACAGCTATAAGGTCTTCTTTTTGGTTGATGCCTTGATTTCTTTTGATTTGATTTTGAATAGTAGTGGTGGCTGCTTGTCGGAAATTCTTTGTCAGTTCTATTGTGGTTGAAAGTAAAAGTTCGACTAAAGGCGGTCCAGCATTTTCGGTTCGGAAATTTTCTAGATTTCCCTGATTGAGGATATCCTTGGTCAGCCTAAAACTAAGGTGGCGGTTCCCATTAGTGTTGGAACCTCATTGACTCTGTAGCGAGCAGGATCGGATATTGGCTTGTCTTTTGATAATGTCCTTATACAGGATTCTGTGATTCGAATTGTAATAGAATTTTTCTGATCAGCTGGGATTACTTGCGCACATTTGTGGTTGACGTCAATAGCTTTTCACAATTATATCGCTGTAAAGCAAATTTTGAAAAGTTTATATCTGTAGATGAAATCAGTTCGTTTTTGTTTTGCATAAGTAGTTAAATTGTTTTTAAATCAATTATCTAATAGATAAATCGTCTAGCATCATCATCATCAATCACATATTTTAGTATGTTTCCACCTTCAACTGACTCCACTATGCGTCTTTGGAATATTGTTCGGTATCTTGGCTGTAAAAATTCGAAGTCTGTCAGTATTACCAGTATACAAACCCTACCGAAAATGCTCTGAAAGAAATATCGAACCAATGGTCCTTTGTCCTCGATTGGTGTTTCATTCAATCCAAAACATCGCCAATCTTAATTTGATGCGAACCGAATCCACCCTCCACACCAACCAACCAAGTTCTAAAACACTTCGATTTGATCAGCGATACGGAAAGTTTCACTCGCCCTCAACCAAAAGCTGTGTGATCTGAAATCGAATCTGGCCCGAGCAACAAGTTCGCGTTCATTTCGTCACACGCAGCCCGGTCACAATGGCAGTGTCGTGAAAATCCCTGCTTCTCCTGCTGGGTGCGGTTGACTTTTTTTCTTCTTCGCCTGCCCCGCCGCGCCCAGTTCGCATATCTCGGACGCCTGTTTGCTGGTGAAAAACAAATTGCAACCGTCAAAGTTTTCCGAGTGAACAAACACACCACCCCCGGCGGCCGCAGCGAATCGTCAGGCAACTTTCGACGTGAGGTTATGTTGTTTTCGATCGGTGTTTTCGGCCATCAGAGAGAAGTCGACGGTGGAAAATCAGTGTTTTTGAAGCAATGCCGATGTGGGCTAGCACTCCCGTTTATGAGGGGTCGAATGTGAAAAACAGATACAAGCCATACGGGATGCTGTGCTCCCATTGTGATGGGAAGGAGGGAGGTCCAGGCTCGACTGGTCCCAAAACAGACACGAGGTTCGTTTGTTGCGGTTCGGTTGAGTTAGGTGGGCTGTGCAGTTCGAGAATAGTTTGACTTTTCCACATGGTCGCGTGGTTTTGGCTTTTAACTTTAGTAAAAGGGGTTTCCCATCTGGGTTTTCCACCTTGACATCATAGATGGAACAACCCGCGAATTCATTTCGATGATAAAAGTTGTTACTTAGGAGATGATTTTCTGTGCTTCTGCCACTCGGTGTCATGGCAAAATAGAGCGCGGTGATGATGCTGGGGACCGACTATTCTATAAAGGTAATCGAGCCAAGTTGTTCGATAGCTGATGGCTCCGCTTTCCACATTTTCCCATCATCTGCATTCTGCGATGATGTAGAGCATAAATTTTCCCAATATCCTTCGTCGCACATCGAGCGCGCACACACACGTAGGAAACCGCACGAACACCGCGCACACAGCTGCCGTAGACATTGCCGGGAATGTGTGTTTCAGCGTCGATCGTCCTTTGGAGCCTATAAATTGCACGGTCTTTCGCACGCTTGCATTTGCAGCGGATGCGGTTCTTGGAAAAAATTGTATTCTTGCCAATTGCCGGTATGCCACGCAGGTTTCAGCCCCATAGGCTAATTAGCGTAATGCTCCGGTTCGACGGCGTCCCGTAACGATAATGATAATTGTCCAGCATGCAGCGACCTTTGCTTCATTAGCTTGTGTGGAACACATCATCGCACACACTGTTGTCTCCTATTGCGCAACACAATACACAAACTCTATGTCATTCAGGCGGGGACCGACACCGACAGGATCTATGTTCGGTATAATTTGGTGTTGGCGCACATACAGCAAACTGCGGTTCGCGAAGCCAGCACTATAGGGACTAATTTGTCAACGGACATCCGTAAATCAAGTTTGGCTACATGCACGAACGATGCTCCGAGGATTTGCTTCTGGGTTTGATCAACGGTACATTGTATTGGGACTGTAATTGTCAGTTTTTGTTGCTTTGAACGGATCATTGGGGGATTGATGATGGCCTCAAATTAAGGTTGAAGAACTCGCAATTAATTTGGAGCAATGATGATGATATGCTTGCTTTTTTTCTTCTTCCTGTCAAAAATTCTTCTTAGTTATTTTCGATAATAAATCATAGAGTTACATTTTCCTGTGCATGTTCACTCCAGTAGAATTGTGTTTTTCTCACTTTTTAAAGAACATTTTATCAAACAAAACACTATGAATTCACCTTAATCTGGTAGTTTTCAAAAACTTGGTTCGCTAACCCAGCACACCAACACAAACTCGCCATTTGCTTCTCAAACTAACACTATTACAAGTACCCATCACTTGATTTTTCCCATAAATCATTCTGGTTGATTTCCACATTGTCACAGCTCTCGTGCTGGAGTTTTCTTCCTGAGAAAATTAACTTTTTGTTCTTTCAAGCACTTCTAGTTGAAAAACCTCCTTCCGAAATTTCCAAACGAGAAACAAGCCAGAGCCACTGTATTGTCAATGTAGCAGAACAATTAGCAACTCCTGAAATCACTCTCCAGGTAACAAATAAGCATTAGCATATACAGTAAATCAACCTTAAATCTGCATTTCAGAGGCTACAGGCATTATATTAGCATTATATCAGCATCTTTAAAGCTATCAATTGTAAAGCTGCATATCAAATGCTATTGAAATGCTTGTAGCAGGGATGCCAGATATTTTTTTCAAATGTCTGTGACAAAAATTTGAAATGTCTGGGAATGTCTATAAGTCTGTAATTCTTTTATAAAGAAAATTAGACTTCTTTCAACGAACAGACGTAATAAGAGAGCGAATTATGTCATTATCGCTATTTGTGTGATTATGTAAACATGTCTGCATCTTTTTCTTGGATTGTTTGCAACCTTACACTATTGTTTCATATTTTTAATGTGACACTGAAGCTAGAAGCATTCGCATAGATGACACAATTTTCCTTAGTTTTTTTCCCCCTGTAACGCTCTTTCCAGTTTTGTATTTTAAAATCAAAATTTGTTTTCATTTGATAAGTTTAACAGGCTTTTTTTTATTCAACCATATCCATTGATGGTGTGTACCATATTTTAATATGGTGTCATCATCACTCATGATCATCAATGTCATTATGGTCATATCTCGCGTAACTTTTCAAAAGGACCTATCTAACAATTTGCTTATCCCGAGGAAAACGAGGTTGAAGAATATGAAAATATTTTTTGAAAATGTTTCAAACTGGATCAAGTTTTACCCATTCAATTGCTTTTGAGGGCATGCATTGTTGTTGAATTTGCTACAGTAATGGTCTTTGTAGCATTTTATGTTAAAATACAACGAAAACATCAAAAATATTAGATAGGACATTTTCCTTAACCGAACTGTACATTGGTCGTGCCACATAGGACATTTTATTCCAATGATAGCTACATAGGTCATTTCAATTTTTATTATCATTCTATTAGTAAATTAGAACATAACACATAGCAATAAAGATTGCTTTCTCTTTCACACACGCATTTGCTTCTCGGTGAAAACAATCCTATTCTTTCTACGTGCATTCTCGTAGATCAGGTTTGGCAAATTCGTATTTAGGGCATTGCCACACTATGTGGTTAACGTTTTGGTAGGCAATGCCACAGCCGCAAATACATGATTGTTAAAATAAGAAATTTCTGGCATTTACCCATAAATTCGACTGTAAAGAACTACTGCACTGGGTCATAATGATATGTGTGATAGTGAAAGTTCACAGAAAAAAGTTGATATTAAAACATATATTTCGAGCATACCATCTAAAAATATTTGAAAACAAAAATACCTCTCCACTCTGTTTTGGTTGTATCCAAAGACCGCTTCCTCACGCTTGCCGAACATTCAACAATTTCCTCGTCATCGCAGAGCGGGTCGTTTATGTTTCCAATGCTTACCGTTACCGGGATAGTTTCTCCATACACTTCCGCGATGTTGTCTTCTTGTAGAGGATCCCGCGAAGGATCTGAGCCATAACTGGCGACAACGCAACTTTGCTGGCTACCACATACAGCAACTTCCTCAAATTTTGCTACTGATGATTGATCAGGATGTAATGAAAATACTGTTGTGGCTGCTGCTGCAGAAACGACCAATATATTATGATTTATATAACCTTATTTAAGGAACTAATGCACTTACCGAGGAGCGAATCGAACGCAGAATTATTAATTCCTTCCGACATTGTTGGAACGGTATTTTGTACTTTCTCAATCGAACGACCGAAGTACGGATTTGCTTTGTTATGTTTGTTCTGACACTTCAGACGTTTAGCGCGACAGGTAAACTGATCGTCTTATCAAACAGTATAGCATCGCTATTGCGAAATCAGACATCGGACGTTTTGTTGGTTTTCAATTTTCTTAATATTATGAAAACATATCAAAATGCGTGTTTTAACATAATGTTGATAAGTGCAATAGCAATAGTGTGCATTAATTAATTCAATTTGTTTACATTCGTTACATAGGACTTTTTGAAAAGTTACGCGAGATATGAATGATTTTTGTATAGACTGCTTCTTCGGTTAGTCAGTGATTATCTCTTAAATTTCAGGGAAACTCTCTCTTGATCTTCTGCAAGGTTCTTTGCTTTATTCTAGTTTCCTCCTGAACTTCAGGAAAAATTCCTCACGAACTTCTTGCCAGTCACTCCTTATTTTCTTCGAAATTCACATTCAAGAACCCAATCATACCTTCCAGAAACATTTGGTAATTTTGACCTGAACATAATTACATATCAGAAGTTTTAAAAGTTCCAACCTGAACAACGAAGAAAGTTTCTGCAAAACTTTGAGAAAGTACTCTTCAGAATTTCTTGGAAAATCTTCTTAAGTTGCTAAGAAGTTTCTTCCCTGAACTTCTTAGAAGTTCTTTTCTGAACTGCCGAAATAATCTCTTCTGAACTTCAGAAAGTCTTGTCTGGGGAAGTTTGTTCCTGAATTTCTGAAAAATTCCTGTTTGAACTACTAGAAAGATCCCTCTATACTTCTGGAAAGTTTCTTCCTGATTTTATCAAAAGAATCTACCATAACTTCTTAAATTTGTGATCATCGAACAGTTCTCATTCTGAAATGCTGGAATGTTTGATCTGTAACTTTAGGGAAGCTCTCTAGCACTTTGGGTAGTTCCAACTGAACTTTTGGTCTCTTCGCAACTTCTGAGAAGTACGCTTGTGAACTTCTGTATGGGTTCTTTACTTTTTTTGAGAAAATTCCTTCTTGGCCCTACATGTAGGTTTCTTCCTGAAATTCGGGGAGTTTTTCTTGAGCTTAAATGCATTCTCCAAACTTCTGATTGGTCCCATCCGGCACTGCGAAGAAAATTTCACTCCAAATTTTTTTGAAAAATTCCCTTAAATTTGTACTTCCTGGACTTCTGAAAAGTCCTCTTCTGAACTTTTAGGATGTTTTCTCCAGAACTTTGGGGGAGTTTGATCCGGAGCTTTTGGGAAATTTGTGCTCAAATTAAAAGGAAGTACCCCCAATGCTCCTGGAAAGTTTCATTCTTTTCTCCCTAAAAAATTGAGAAATCCCTTATTCTGAAATGCAGGAGTGTCCTCCTCTGAGCTTTGGAGCGCTGCCAAGCACTTCTTGGAGGTTCCAACTAACATTCTGAGAAGTTTCTTCTGAAACTTCTGAGAAGTTATTTTCTGAACTTGAGAGAAGTTCTTTCCTCAACTTCTATGACGTATCGTCCTGAGGATTTATTTTCCAGATTTTTTGAGAAATTATAGGTAGTACCCTTCTTGGTTAGCTCCCCGTCTGAAATTTGGGGAAGTTTTTTCTGAACTTTTGGGAAGTTCAGTCTTGAATTTCTGGGAAGAACTCCAAAATCTCTGGAAAATTCCAAACTTCAGAGAAAGTCCTCTCCCTCTACTTCTTCATGGAGCTCTGATAAGTCCTCCTCTAATTCTTGGGGAAGTTCTGTCTTGAAATTCTGGTAAGTATGATCTTGAAACTTCGGTAATGAATTTTGAAGGTGCTTCTTGCATGAACTGCTTGCTCCCAATACTTCTGAGAAATTTCTACCTGATCATAGGAAAAAAATTCTAAAATAAATATCTAATTTTTCTCTAATATGATTTGTATTGTTGTGATTTAATAGCAAAGGACCAATATTACCAACGCTTTGACAGTAATTTTTCGCATGGGTTTGAACACGCGTGAGATTGAACACTGCCATAAGTAGGGATTCCATGTTACCCTCGGAAAGGGCCTATACAATACTTATCTCCGGGCCCATTGTGTTCCAAGTGGCCCACCGCTTTCCTTTCTTCAAGGATTTCTCACTCTAAATGATACCTACGATATTTTAAAATATTCCAACAAAACGTCTTATCGTATCTACTATACTGTGTTTAAATACTAAATGCGTACTGCGTACGTTTTAAACCGAACTTCATAGAATACCTTTATTTGAAATTTGAAAAATATTTCAAATAGTCTGTAAACATCTGCAACATAAATAAAATGTCTGCTAAATGTCTGCATCGTTAAAAAAGTCTGTAATGAAATGAAAAGTCTGCAAATTTGCAGACATAGTTTTTGAATATGGCATCCTGGTTTGTAGCCTGTAATGAGCATTTCGAATGCAAAATATCTCAACACTATAAGCCATACTTTCGACAGCACACACACTACGCTTCAAGAGCCAGATAAGCATCGATCATCGACAGTTGCCAGATTTGCATATTGATATTTTCAACTGATGGGGTTTTGGCATGTCTGCAAAAACAAAGATACATCATGCTGTTTCATATGTTTTTCGATGCCTTGTATGCGATATATTTATGGAGCTGGAAGCGAAGACGTTGGCTCACTATGCTATAACATAATCTGCAATGAGCAACAATTTTCGAAAGAAATAATATTCTCCCCTGAGTTGGCAACAATGCTCGTCAGCTGATATTTTCAGTTCGCCCAGCTTCCTCCCTATCGACTCGTAAACAACCATAGCACAAACGGAGCGTAACTTTGTCAATAATCGAAATTAATTCCGTGAGTAGTAATATGCAGAAAGGGGAAGTGGTTTGCGTCAGGAACAGTTGAGCTTGGAGGATCAGAAATAATATTTATCGCTGGATCGATATCCGACACTCATCAACAGATCAAAGCGATCTGTTTGTCGAAGATCCAGTGAGTAGTGATTGTTAGTCAAAACGTGAAGATGAAAATGTCAAATGGGGAATTATTCAGAGAACAAATTCTCCATCACGCCATTCACGACTGGCGTAGAAAATTTTGTATGCAGGTGTAGTTTTTGGGCCGAAAAAAGGTTCTCATGATGGTTTGAGACCCCTCCCTTTCTGGAAAGGGAGGTCTCCCTATACGAATAAAACACAATTTTCAGCACAACTCGAGAATCTAATCAAGCAAATGGTACCTAATTTGGCATGCGAAGGTTTCTGAACACAATAACGCTTTCCAAAGGTGATTCTGAGACCCCTCCTCTTTCTGGAAGGAGGGGGTCTCCCAAACAAATAAAAATACGAATTTCTGCGTAATTTCGAGAAACTTTCAATCCAAAGGCAAACGGAACCAAATTCGGCAGATTGAGGCTTTTGAACGCAAAGAAATGTATCGATGGTGGTTTGAGACTCCTCCGCCTTATAAAATAGTACATCCCCAGCAGGGTTGTTTCCTCGGTGCACTATGGCAGATGCTTGTTCATGCAAGTAATGGTACAACACAATTTGAAAATTTACAATATTTTTTCCAGACCTTTTTCTTCTACCTTGCTGTCACAATTAGTTTATTGCCTACTCACAACTTAATGCTCTAGATGCACTTTCACAGTTGCTAATTAAAAGTATGTTGAATGTATATTGTATATAAGCACAGAGAACAGATATTGATGTCCATATCCCTTTTCTTAAAAAAATAACGTGGGGTAGAAGACAGGCAGCTGGTATAAGGTTGTAAAAAAGAAGAAAGAACAAATAAAACTTTTTAACAGGTGGTATAAGCTGTATTATTAAATATAGATGATGATAATATCGCACAACCGCAGCGCCGCCTACCAGAAACATAAACGAGACACATTTGAAATGTCATTACAGTTACACGTTACCTGACTGAAACATAAACGTCTGTCTCTAGGATATGAAGCACAATAATACTTTGTGTTTGTAAAGTCGAGAAAATTTCCAACCCGGAAGAGTTCTCAACCGGACCGTGTATGTATCTCCCGCTTTCAGCCATGAAGGATACAGCTGGTATTAACAATTGAACAGCAGATATAGAGAATCATTTAGTTTTATTACGCAGTAGAATCTTGATATGAAAAAATATTTTATAGAAAATAAATCCATTTTTGTTAAGAGAGAAGTACTTAACCTTTAGCTACATTTACAGCCATGGTAATTCATATCGACAACAACTTTGCTTTGTTTATGAAATGCAATATAACGTCCGGAAAACATTGCTCCTATTACAGTTTGTAGTATGTATGCTCCAAAGTTGTTATGGTTCCTTAATCATATTGATTTGTTATAAACGTTACGCCTCTGACATGTTACAGGAATGCTTTTCATTAATTGAAAAGTTTTACAATCGTAGCAACCAGGCAATTTTAGCAAGTCAAGTTTGTCTAAGAAACATAGGAAAATTCAATTGAAACAGAAAGTTGCAGCGTGAAAAGAAAGAGGAGCAGAATTGTTTCAATATTTACAAGGTGCAAACATTTATATATTTCGACAGAGGAAGCATTATGATGAAAATATGGAAGTATAGCATCGCTGATCGACTGTATTACGACCTTTAAAAAAAGAACAGAAAAATCATGGAACAGATCGCACAGCGTCAACTTGATGGGTAAGCTTAGGAAGTTTATGTCTATACAGAACGAGAGAAATTTACCTTCAGCACATAAACGGAACCCTGTAAGGCAGTTATCCTCTTTCGACGAAGTTCTGCAGACATTTATTATTTTGCAGAAAACGTGTGGAATGTCATATCCTGTTAGGCAACGAACTGTACGGTAAAGAAGAGAACAATGATGAAAAATCGATAGCCGATACACGTGAATTTCGTGAAACGACACAGATCAGTTTTTCCTGAAAATTACGGAGGAGAAACTTTCGAATATATAAAGGTAAACTGTTGATTGTGTATATTGGATATTTTGCAACCGACGTTCGGCATTTATCCAATAGATTTTCTAATGCGGACGAGCGAGCTGTTTAAATGCACCTTCGTCAACATTTCTAGGTTTTTTTCATTAGGGCGAATCTTTGAGAGTCTCTCTTTGATACCTCTTCATTCATACTCCATTCCGCTTTACATGTTTTAATTCTACTATTTCTAGAGGCTAGCCAGCACACTTGTGTTTCTATATGTACTATAGAATCCCCGTTAGTTATTATAATAATTAAAAGAGAGCGAGATAGAGAGAATCTCTCATTGCCAGATCATCTTCTGAAAAAAATCCTAGATTTGTCACAATGGATGAACCATCAGCTCCAGGAAGAAAGGGGAACAGCGAGCGTATTTATGCGTTTGTTCAAATGCCGATGGTTCGTTCAAACTCGTTTATGACATCTGAAAGTCAAACGATCAAGAGAGGATGAAGAATATCTATAGCTGCTCATACTATGTTTATCGCGCGTCGATGACCTAAGTATATTACAGGAGCGTCAAGAGTTCGAGCTTCAGCAACACACGGAAATGAAGCATACGTACATATACCAGAAAGGGATAACTTATTCCGTACATTGCAGCGTTGATGAACTGAACTGCAGATGGAAACACCCTGATTTTTCCTACCACTCAAAAACAATACTTGTTGCAGCCAATGGACCAGAACGTCATCCGCGATGGTCAAGTCCAAGTCCACAAAGCTTTATAATTGATTATTATGTTAAAGAAAATCAACATCACATGCTATGTTTTGCAGCAGAGGTTGGGGACCAGAAGACCATTGCCAAATCATGGAAAAATGCTAAAAGACAGAAACCAGGAATTGATATTGAAGAAGATGACATCCTAAAATATGCAGGTTAAAGATATTCATTGCCATCGATTGAGAAATTGATGGTCGAATAATACCATACAATGAAGTGATATGGAGTTTGACGTCTTGGAACGACGAGATATTGTGAACATCAGTTCGAAATTAGTGTTCGTTGAACAATCGTTTTGAACCACACCAGATTGATGATGACGTTTCGATTCAGAATTGTATTTGTGTCAGCAGTTTATTGTAACTGGATCAAGTAATAATAAGGAGAAAACGATTTTCATTAGAAATATAACCTGCTATTTATAAGGCTGCGAAACAAATTGAGAATTAATATTTTGGTAAAGTTTGATTTTTTTTTTTCGGGGAAACAGCATTAACAATTTGACGTTTGCGCTATCAAGCCACAAAACACAGCACAGGCAAATTTTACTGTTAGTTTTATTAACCACGTGAATGTACTACAAAGGTTCTGCGATGATACTGTGTAGCAAATGAGGATATTCAAAAGATCAAAGAAAACGCTTCCACAATTCTGACGAACAATTTTCTTTTATATTGAAAGAGACGATATGTTTTTGTTGGTGTTGATCATGAATATTGAAATGCCTACTACTTTAACTTTTAAACACTTAAATTTCGAGCGCATTAGCAGAATGATTTGATTAAATTAGGGAGAAAGTTTATAATTGACACTGAAGAATTCTGTAGGCAGCAACAAACAGTCA
>JASCZW010017200.1:0-17384 GCA_034211315.2 Aedes japonicus | reverse complement strand
ACCACATTTGGACCAGCTTTTTTTGCGTTGCTATCCATTTTTCTTCATACAGTGACTAATCTAATCTTAATCTAATACAAACGCAGCCAGTACGAGAAAGTATCCTGGAAATAATTGGCTAGATAACGCCCAATTATTTTTTTGTCAATATTGATGCTTGTGGCATATCAAAAACATAGATACAAGCGTCAAAGCGGCTAGGCTCCTACATGTTGCATTTGCCATAAAGATGATTCTGTGAAATGAGTTGGGTTCAAATGAATAGATTTGAACCACAGCGCATTTTAAGAATCTACAGGGGAAGAAGGATGCGTGGACATACCGTACCATACGCTCTGAGGTAAGAATAATAAAATAATATTCAAATAATAATGAAAATCCAAATAATGAAAGAAGAATATGGTAATGGATAATGTTGAAAATGGAAAAATCAATATGATATGTTTTATAGAATATAAGAAAAGGTATATTATAATGTAAAATGAAAATAATTATTACCTAAGTCTGCAAATTGCTGTCCTGCTGCAATTGTAGAAGGATTTGCGCATCTATTATGAACCTAAAAGCTTAGACAATGTATCATAGCCCCAATTTTTATTTTATTTTACGAAACTTGGAAACTCCATGAACAACCTGAAATTTAATATAGAGAATAGTGTATCTAAAATGTATGCTACACCATGCAACAAATGAGACAGAAACAGAACCGTCCCGAGCTCCTGACGATGACTAAAATTGATGCTAGTTTCCTTAACCTAAACATGAATTTATGTATGTGGAAAACCTGTATGTATTCATACAAAAATATCTCTCATCAAGAATATATAAATATGTTAAACGAAAACACGCTTAAATGTATATACAAGATTGTGACTCCAGAAAATTCAATATGATTACAAGTAATATACAATGACTATGATGAAAATAATACGATGTTATAAAGAAATAATAAATAATATACATTTTTTTCTAAAATATAACATATGTATGTACAAAATAAATCCAACATCTACTGGGTCTCCACTGAAATAACAAATCAAGTATGCTTCATCATAGACAAAACCTCAATCAAAAGACGCAAAAGATATTCCCATCTGAAGCTTTGTTGTCTTTTAAACCCCTTCCCTACACTTCCTCCAGTCACACTCCAAAGACTGCAGTATAAGCGATCGAAGATCCCGGCCCGATGACTCCTGAAACAAACGGTCTATACAATCACGAAACCACCAAACAAATTTATTTAAATACAATCTCGTAATGCCTGCAGCCGCATGTCAATCCTCCACGAAAACAGTAACTGAATTCAGAAGTGCAACCACATGTTCATGCAGAAATACCCAAAAACTCAATTTGAGTCCCTAATCGATCTACATGCTCCCAACCCCTCCCCCCCCCAGATTCAGACGCGAAAGGTGACTCCAAGGCGCACCGAAACCATCAATCAAATTAGAACAGAAAACACACAACATGACTAAAAGGTTGACGATCCTGAGTCGCCTCCCCTCCTCCTCCCCGTCCCCACCTCGCTTATTGGAACTTTTGAAGACCGGAGACAAGGTCGCAGCTCTGCTTCCGGTTGTAAACACACCATTTGAAGCCACAATAAATGTATGTGCGATTAAAGAATTATCTCCACTACACAACATTCGCTACGGGAACTATCGCTATTCTGGTATCAATAATATTAGAAGTACTTAGCTTAATTCCATCTGATCCCGTATCCGATCAAGAAGTCCGAACGGCAACCAGCAACGAACAATACACATCATCACCACCAGCTGACGAATGCACGGGTAACGTTTACTCACACTACCACAGCCGCTCCTCTATCCGCGATGCATTTCCTGGTTTTAATCAAAACGAGACGAAATGGAATCGTCCGACTTCCGTTTCTTGCAGGTTTCCACTAATAGAGAGCGTTAAGTAAACAAATTCACTATACACATTGTTAAATCTTATATTAAATTAAAAATAGATGGAGAAAAGATGGAGAATACGGCAGCCTTCAATCCAAGGATCACAAGTTCAAGTCTGGGTTCGAGCAAATTCAAATTTGTGTACTGTATTTAAAAAAGTTCTTTCAAACAAATGAAGAAATCTAAACACAACAAATAGTAAATCAACTATAATAACGACTGCTAAGAATTAATGAAATTAAAAAAAAACGTCCTTTGAAAGTTTGCCTAATGCATTCTGATGTCATGAATAATGTTAGATAAAGTTTTCGAATGAACGTTTTTTTGCAAATCATTGTTAAACTATGTTAAGCAAAACAAAAAAAAAGGTCACATGAACAGCAATGTAGTACATTTTTTCGTAAAATAATTATGTTCTCTTAAAGTTATTTTCATTAATGCTATTGTTCTTGTTTAAGTGATAAATAAAAGCTTTGCAATGATTGATACATAATTTGTACAACTCATACATTTGTGTAAAGTCATTTATAAAGTGATTAAAAAGGTGAATTGATTCTTTACAACGGCTATACCAATTGTTAAATAGTTTTAGAAGTAAATTTTCATTTTGATTCAAAAGTTGTTAAGCAGCGAATGTTGAATAGATTCTCCAATTTTGAGTAAACAAAATCAAATGATGGTTGATAAGCATTAAGCTCGACAGTGAATTTGAAGAAACGCTTTCACAAATTAAAATTGTTTCTTGGGTATTCGAATTACTTCAAAAATTGTTCATTTGCTTTCCAGCGATACAATTGTGAAAAGCTATTGATGTCAACCATAAATGTTTGCAATTATTCCCAGCGATCATGAAATCCTATTACAATTCAAATCACAGAATCCCGTATAAGGGCATTATCAAAAGACAAGCCAATATCCGATTCTGCCTGCTACAGAGCCAATGCACTTCCAACACTGATGGTGCCGCCTGCTTAGTTTTGGACTGACCAAAGATATTCCCAGCCAGGGAAATCGAGACAATTTCCAAACCGAAAAAATCCTGGACCGGCCTTAGTCAAACTTTTACTTTCAACCACAACATAATTGGCAAGGCATTCCCCGACAATCAGCCAGACAACTCACAACTATTTCATAGTATTTTCTCAAGCATAAGAGGCCAATTTTTTTTCAAAGATTCAAAAAGAAGTTCGTTATACCTCGAGAGACGCGACGCGAGACAGGACACAACTTTATACCTGTATACCGCGCACGAGGCTCTAACTTTTGTAGATTACTTTCTTTATTTTTTTGTTTTAACTTCAACAACATTAAACAAATTTCCATCACCATCACCGTGACGAACAAAATAGTTTGTAGTGACTTTTTCACTTTTTTAAAACACTTTTAAAAAAAAAACACTTTTTTGAGCGTTTGTAGTGTTGATAAAAATTAGAAAAAAAAATATGAAAAAAGAAAATATCCAACACATTGTAATCCATTTCTAAAGAACTTCGTCAAAATACAATCTGCATTTTTTTAAACAAAAAAAAGCAACATAACTGTACAAGAAATAGTCCATACAAAATAATCCGTTTGATTACAATAAAACATCGTCAGTTACAATCTTCATAAATGATTGAAAAGAATTGCTGATTGTTTAGCATACAGTTTTAACGTGTGAAATACATAGTCTTTTAAATTCTGAAAGTGTTGGCGCACGTTTAATGTGTTTTTGCATCGAGTTGAAAACGTTTATTCCTTTAATAAGGGAAGGTCCATTAATTACGTCACGCAGTAAGGGGGGAGGTGGGGTTTGAGAAAACGTGACGATCCATACAAAAAAATTTGAAGGTTCATAAAAAAAATGTGACAAGGGGGGGGGGGGTATAAAATGTCATTTTTTGCGTGACGTAATTAATGGACGTTCCCTAAATAATGAGTTTTGTGAATCACTTGTCGAGAAATTCTGAGTTTTCATCCTCGTTTCTTGTATTATACCTATGAATATCACCTCCTCTTTCAATTCGATCACGCAGATATCGAGGCAGCACACCATTAACTACTTTAAAAATGAACACCATAGTCAAATATACAATTCTCTGCTTCACCGATAACCATTGCAGTGCGTCGAACATAAAAGACGAGGAAATGAATCTGTTACATCTTAAGCCGAAGCCGAGAACACCTTTTCACTTCCACGAGAAATCCCTGGGATGTCTGATAAGATGGTTGGGTTTGCAGTGGGATCTGTTTTGGTAAACACACCGCTGAATTCAACTGAGGTTGGCAAAATATCCAACTCCCGATTTATTCTTTGTATAGAGATGCACATTAAAGTTACTCAAATGTTGGCACCGATTTAAACCAACAATAAGGATGCTGTTGGGGCCACTCACAAAGTATGGGTGGTTTATTGCAGCAGCATACAAAAATATGTTAAAACATCGAGTTTGAGGACCGATCAAAACCAAAGTAGAGATGCTGTTAGATTCACTCACAAGTGTGGGTGCTTAAAAGTAAAAGACCTTATGCTACACAGCAGTAAAACATCTACACTACCTGAAATCATCCTGCCTAAAACCTTGACGGAAAAAAAATTTGTTTGTGATTATTTTTCGTAGTGAAAATAATAATGATATGCAATTAATAATAAGGCGCAGCTATAAACCTCTATATAGCTCAACCATTAGTCGATGAATGTATACTGAAATGTGAAGGTCATGATATGATGGAAATAACAGGATATTGCAAAGAAACATTAAACTATGTATACACAATTATGAAATGCAGCTATTTGCCTCTGCCGGCGGTGCTAGATCATTGAAACTCTGAAATGGCGAAAATTCCAACGTTATATATTGAAATAAATTCGATCACTTGGCAATTTGGAGGGGAGACGCTCGGCACGCACCTCCTCAATCTTGCTAAAGTCAGAAGGACAAAAGTTCCCAAGCTGCACTACCAGCTAAGAACGCAACCCTTAGCTAGAGGTTTTTACCACTTCTTGACCCGTGGAAGAATTCTATTGTGTTTGGCAAAAACAAAAATGGGTTCTAGAATCAAATGATAGAATATGAATTCTCCCCTGTGGCGTCGAAAAAAAACAGATAAATTGTTTTTTAATTAATCAGTAAGTCAAGATTCTGCACACAATGATTGTCAGATGGTCATCGTCTCAAAAGTAGCACCTTCCGGAAGCGATAGAAAGTCTTCTAAATAATGAATGTTAACAGAGCGGTGAAATTTCCGTCGTTCAATTGCAAGCCAAAGCAAGCTTAAACATTGAATTTTTTTGCTATCCCTCATACAACAGACCAGATTTCAGCGATAGCTGGCTTGCATTTACATCATATCTAGAGTAATTCATGATAAGGGCCCAAAAGCCAATTGAAAATAACAATGAGTTTAAACGATGATTTCTCACGAATCTCAAAATACTCCTGCGAATAAGGGCAGTCAGAAAATATGAAATCCCCTACTCAACGAAGAGGGTAAATAGATTGTTCTACTGCCCCCGTTCCTACTACCTCTGGTCACCCCCACATACATCTATATGTATCAAATTTTACTCTACGGAGCTGAAACTAATCGGGTCTAAAACATGTAAAGAATACTTAGCTGAATTCCTCTTGATAACGCAAAGAATCCGAAAAGCCCAAATAGGCAACTAGCAACGAGCAGCACCCATCACCTCCATCTATCTGCTACTGAATATCAGCTAAACACAAAACTGATTTGAAGGAGTTGAACAAAATACAATTTTCACTTGTTAAATCGTTATTTCACATGAAAAATAAAACGGTGCAAAAATGACAGCAGAAAAAGTTTTGCATCTCGCTTTGACAACAGCCCACTACGATCGTTTTTAGGTGTCGTTATCATAGAGGAACCATTTCAGTACAAAAATAACGATCACTTTTATTCCTTGCATAAAATAAAAAACAAAATTATTGGAGTTTAGTAAAAATACGTATGACATAAAAAAAGATCCACTTCATGTATGAATAAAAAAAAAAACAATCGAAAGAGTTGGAATCAACTCTTCAATAGTCAATATAACCTCCCTTCGCTTCAATGATGAACTGCAATCGTTTCGGGATGCTTTCGACTAGGTTTCTGAGGTGTTGTGGATATGAGTTGGCCTGCTCCAGTGCCGCAAAATATGTTTGCTTGTTTGTTACGTGGGTTTTTTCGACTCAATTGTCGAGAATTGCCCAGAGATTTTCAATTGGGCTTAAATCCGGGCTCTGGGGAGGCCATTCCAAGGGTTTAATCCGACAGGCACGGAAAAAAGCTTGTGTTTTCTTGGCCATGTGCTTTGGGTCGTTGTCTTGCTGAAAAATGTAATTATCTTCCAGACCCATTTTCAGCAAAGATTCTTCCATATTCTTGTTCAGAATATCTATATACCCATCTGCCGTCATAATACCACTGATTAGAACCAGATTCTCCACTCCAAACCACGAGAAACAGCCCCAGACCATGATATTTCCACCGCCGTGCTTCATGGTCCCTTGTAGATGTTTATCCTTCAGCCCTTCATCGCTTTTTCCCGCCAAACTCGCAGTCGTCGGTTTCTGTTGAACAGCTCAAACTTTGATTCGTCGTACCAAACAACCCGTTTCCATATCTCCAGTGGCTTATTTATGAACGGCCGTTTCCGAGCAAAATGCCTTTTCAACCCGTGCTCAGCAATGCGTCGCCGAACTGTACGATCGGATATCGAAAGGCTTAGCTTTTCTCTGAGCGCACGGATGGTAACAAACGGATCCTTTTTAATTTCTCGGATGGTTCTAGTGTCTAGTGCGGTGATCAGACTTGCGATTGCGTCCACGTCCTGTTCGATCTGCGACACTTCCAAGCTTATGGTGTTTTAAAACTATTTTCTGTACTGCCCTGCCCTTCGGTTCAGAAAGGGGTGTGGGCGCGTTTGGTCGAGTCGGTCACGGCAGATTTCATGTGTGAATCGGCTGCGCCATCAACGTTCAAAAGTGCCTGAACCAAATGGACAGCTTGTAATGATCACTTGAAGATGCGATGGGGGATCATTGCCCTGTTATTCACAAATGAAGCACATTGTAAAACGTTTCTTGTATTCTATAACCAAACATGATGGAATTGAGTAAACGAGCGAAAACTCAACGGGAATGATCTCTCATATGCATCCGTCGAACCATTCTGAACGGCCGTTGTGAGAATATCACTATGAAAATCTCACATGCGCATAGCGTGTTACCAATCACTAATCCCTTTTCCTTTCTATTCTCTTCCCTATCCTATGACCACGAGCAATATCATATCGTCATCCTAAAGTCAACTCTTCAAATGCAGTAACATCGAGACAACACAGAGCAATAAAGAACGGTATAAACCCTAACCAATTTTCCTTTCAGACAAATTTTTTAACACAAGGTAAGCAATCAAATGACCATTACAAAATATACTGAATATCATCATATCGACATAATATGTAACGGGAAAAGAGAGGGACCATCAGGGCACCCAAGTGAAACGATTTGGATAGAGAGCATGGGACTGCCTCCTCCCTATTGTTAACATTTCGTGGAACGGGGGTGGGCTCTTCGACCCCATCTATTGGGTTTATTCTGTCAATCGAGGGCTCGACTCTAATGCTGTATGTGTGAACATGCTTTTGGAAGGAGATTCTCTTCCCTATATTCGCGGGTTTCGCGTAAGTGTCTCTGCTTACGGGCCCGCCCAAACGTTTTTAGCCCTTCATACAGGAGCTTGAAGATCACAAACAACAGTAAAATTCTGATCAAATCGTTTTTCAGATTATTCCACTGCTATGGAAAGTTACCTTGCTACAATAGATGGTAGTATCTCATCATCATCATCATCATTTAAAACTATTCTGCACTGCACCACGGCTTACACCATACTTTTCGGCAACTTTACGCTGAGGTTCGTTTTTTGAGCAATCGCGCACGATAAGATTTCGAACTTGGACTGTTATTTTCTTTCCTCCCATGATCGATTCTTAAAACACTCGTCACTTAGGCTAAACTCACTTATTTCTCACAACTGTAGCAATTATCTGTGATGGATGTAAATTAAAGAATGTCATAAGCATGATCAACAAGGGGTAAGCCAAATGAATGTACACGGAAAGTATTTTCCGTAGCTTATTTCATTTTTCACATGCAGTTGGCTGAAATGAATATGTATATTCAAACTTTTACGCTAAGCCTCATGAATGATACCCAAATATGTACAGTAAGAAAGTTGTTATTGATACGAAGTTGTAAAGAAATCTATGCCTGATTAGTAAAGGGTGTCCACGATGAAATTGCCACACACAAAATTGATTCGCAAAATTCGAGTTTTCATCCGATTGCCATTAAATTTTCAGGGATTGAGAAATAACTATTAAACTTCATTTTACCATTTTACTCGTATTTTATTTACAGTCCATACGCAAATGCCCGCACCTTGGCCTTAACCCCGGCCATAAGATTCTGCACAACCTGTGAATCAACCGTTTTTGCATGTAAACCCATACTTTCTTCAGTTCCTCGACTGTCTTCACTACCTTAGGTCGTTTGGGAAGGTGCTGCTTCATAATCGCCCGGTACTTCTCGATGGGCGGAGCTCCGGAGTGTTGGGAGGGTTGAACATTTTCGGCACGAAATTGACCTTATTGTCCGCATACCACTTCAGCACGTCCTTGGAGTAGTGGCATGAGGCCAAATCCGGCAGAAGATTGTTGGGACGTTGTGGGCCTTCAGGAGAGGAAGCAGCCGCTTTGGAGGCACTCTTTATGTACACCTGTCCGTTCATCGTGTCCTGGGTCACGAAAGGTGCACTCCGCTTCCCGCACGTGCAGATGGCTTGCCAAACCAGGAATTTCTTCGCAAATTTGGACATCTTCTGAGTGCGGACATGCTCCGGAACGCTGAACTTATCCTTGGCCGTGAAAAACAGGTTGCCGGGGATCTGTTTGAAGTCGATCTTCACATATGTTTCGTCGTCCATGATGCAGCATTCAACTTTCGTCAGCATGTTGAGGTACAACTTCCTGGCACGGGTTTTGGCGGACTTGTTCTGCTTCTCGTCGCGATTAGGGGCCTTTTGTACCTTGAACGTTCGAAGCCCAGCCTTAGTTTTGGCCTTCTGGACAAAACTTCGGCTTAGGTGCAGCTTCTTAGCCACATCCCGAACGGAGGCGTTCGGGATTTCGGTTGAAGGCCCCAACTACGCGGTTGTGATTTTGGTGTTGTACGGAATACTTTTTCCTTCACTTCTGGGCTTCCGATCGGTGGTCAACCGTTCCTCGAACCGCTTAATCACTCGCGACACCGTGGAATTCGCGATTCCCAACGTTTTAGCGATGGAACGATGCGAGAGATCCTTGTTCTCGTGATGAATGCGCAAGTTTTTATCACGCATGAGCTGTTCTTTCGACTCCATTTCCGCGAGTTTTGATCACAGGCCTTTAAAACTTGCAGGATGTAAATAATGCACTATGAACTAAATCCACCCAAATTTTCATTAAATTCTTTCAAAGTCCCTGCTTCTTAAGGCCCAGTACTTTTCAATTGGCCGCAGTTCCGGTGCGTTCGGTGGGTTGAGATGCTTCGGCACGAAATTGACCTCTGTAGCCTAGTACCACTCCAAAACCTCTTTCGAGTAATGGCACGAGGCTAAATCCGCCCAGAAAATCGTCGGACCATCGTGTGACCTCAGAAGAGGAAGTAGACGCTTTTGGAGGCATTTCTTTAGGTACACCTGCCTATTGACCGTTCCAGTTGTCACGAGCTTCGCTATCTACACGAGTAAATTACTTGCCAAACCATATAGTTTTTGACAAACTTTGACATCTTCTGCTTCCTAACGTCCTCAGGGACATCGAATTTATGATGAGCAGTGAAAAACTAAAGCCCCGGAAGCTGCCGGAAGTCTGCTTTTACATACGTCTCATCATATCCATAACGAGACAATGTGGTTTCGTCAACATTTGGGTGTAGAGCTTCCGTGTACGGGTTTAACCTACCATATTCTGCCGTTCATCGTGATTAGGTGCCTATTGGGCTTTGTACGTTTTATCACATCTTGCATGAAAGTTTTGGTTAGATTCAGTTTCTTCGCTATATCTCGAACTGAAATATTGGGATTCCTCTTGAAAGCTTGAACTACCCGCTTGTGATCCCTATCACTATACGGAGATCCATGTTTGACACTTATTTCTTTTCGATCTATAGTCAAATGTTCTTGGTACCGATTTAAAACACGAGACACCGTAGAATGTACCATTCCCAGCTTCATGCTTTTGGCACGATGAGAAAAATCAGAATTTTCGAGGTACGTGCGCAAAATTTCGTTGCGCTGCTGCTGTTTTTCCGACTCCATCTTCGCAACGATTGCACATCTGCTACACGGAAAAAATTCGTGCCCAGATCCGTGAACTGCTGTCATGAATTCAAGAACAGGCAAAAATACACCGTGAAATGAATCACGTAATCAGGAACTAAATAGCATTTAAAGCAAAAAATTCCGAAAACGTGAACTAGCTCACGGTCCGTTTTCATTTTCGTGAACGCTTTTTTTCTGTGTAGTGAAACTTACACAGCGTAAACAAACACACATTGAACTTATTCCACCCAAAATTTCAATAGAAAATACCCAACGGGTAAAAAGTTACAGCCATTTAAAAGTGGTGCAATTTGATTCCGTACAACCTTTAGCAAATAATTAAGGAAATTTTATTCATCAATGACAAAAAAATTCATATGCGATCTATCTGCTACTACACAATTTTTTGAAAATAGTTCACATGCACAGGTGCATCTGCGTTTTGAAATTTGAAGCCGATTTTTCTGATATGATCCAAGTGTAACACGATCTGTCACGAAACGTCATATCTACCACGATATTTGTAGCAATCATAGTATCGTGTCGTCGTATCAAGTCGAGTGTATCTGAGTAGTATGAAACCCAAACTGTGCACATATCATAGAATTACATTGAAATTGTTGTCCAAATTCGAGAAAAAATACCATTTTGCATAATTTTCTCTTCGTGTTTCTTGCAGCTGCGTTCATTTAGTTTTGTTCATTTGTTACTTGTAATTACTTGCTGGAAATCATTAAAATTAATTTTGAAAAACTTTCGAATGTTCTTTTATGGTACAACTAGATAATAATGAATCAAAGAGATCGCAGCACGCCGTGCTTCTTGGTTTTGCTGCGTCGTTTTCGCGAAAAAAGTCAAACAATAATTTGTATTTTAACTTCAACTAACAGTGAAATCATTAAATATAGGCGTGCTTTGGGAAAGACGTAGTGAATACAACAGATTACCTCCCGAAATTTGTGAGTGTCGGTAGTATTTCCACGTTTTTTTGTTTTTTTTTGTGCTTCGCCCCCGCACCTGGAAGAAGAGTTACATCAGCTTAGTTTTGTTTATTAGTGGTAGTATTGTGTAATCCGGACAGATGATTATAAGAAGTTTTTAAGTTCGATATAGAGTCGCCTCATAGCGGGGATTTGATTATTGGCAGAGTGTGGAGTGAACAAAAAGAAGACCAATGCATGTAGAAAACGGCCATTTGCTCGTCAGAAACAGCAAACGAAGACAATGCGCATACGCGCGTGAAAGGCTGCCACATAATTTCAGAGGCGTTCACCGCGTAGTTGTGTAGGTTGCATATCTAACGGGCGGTTTGGCCACGTTAATTTTTCCGCCTATTTTGTCACGAGTGCATGAAGCTAATTCCGAATCAACGTCGAGAATTTTCATGTTTACGAATGAACAAGCGAGTGTAATTAAGGAAGCGGCCATGGGTGAGATGTATCTGACTGTAACTATATAACAATAACCTTAATTAAATGAGGGTGACTCCGGCGTAGTGGCTAACATCCATACCTCTGACGCCAAAGTCACGAGTTCGAATCTTACCCCCGGGCAAGTTACGGGTAGTTACCCCAAAAGGTATTTGAGTGACTACGACGGGAGATGAACCAGCCCAGGGCTGAAAATCTCGATAATAAAGGAATAATAAAAAAAATAACCTTAATTTTAATTAATACCAAATACGTGCCTGGTTACAAATCTGGAAGTTTGGTGCAGTGCCCTTATCCAAATTATATCGGTACACATATATACATACACACACACACACACACACACAACACACACACACACACACACACACACACACACACACACACACACACACACACACACACCACACGAGGTGTGAAGGTAGTTCGCCTCCCCGCGGTGCACCTTGGAAACGTTAAGCTCCCCTTAAGAGCTAAACGAACTACGGAGCGAGCGTCCTACGACGCATTGGGGCGGATACCAGTAAAACCCCAATTATGGCAACTGGCTGCGAAAGGAATAACTAGTGGTACCATTGTATTCTGGCTGGCGCCTGAGTCGTCTCCCTCAGTACTGCGGGGTGACACCGAGTAGGAAATGGCGAGGTTCCCACGGCACAGGTCGTCTCCGTCCCATTAAAACCCTGGCAGGCCTCCAGTACGTTCCATTCTCCACCGCCCGACCTCGCCAGTCGGGCGGGAGTAGGCTCAGATGACCCTATACCTGTCTTACGCTGATCCGGCTCTGAACACGGTTCCCCATGAAGGGCCGTGTCAACCCTCGCATGGCCTCCCTGCTTGCATAGACAACCATGAGATCACAATAGCGACTACTCCACGTGGGCTTGGATAGCGGCTTGAGGGGGGACCCAACAACATGGAGGAAACGAAGAAAACCGAGGAGAAAGATAAAGTGAATCCGTTCGCTAAAAGCGGCCTAGTGAGGTCTCCACCGTGTAGAATGGTGGAATCAGGCGTGAGCGACACGTGCGGTAGTGTTACGGCATCGGAGGCAAGTGTTACCAAGCTAGGTGTGGCCATGGATGGGCCAGGACTCATCCGGGCTATAGATAGGATGCGGGAAACCCTTCCTCAGGTGATGGAGGTGTCTGAGCAATTGGACGCGATTATCGACTTCACGTCGACGCGTAGCAATATTGCAAAGGATCTCAAATTGAGCCTTCTGAGGCTACGCATGACAGGCTGCATGCAAGGAGAGGGAAGAGCTGGAGGCCAAGCTCCTAGCCGAGCAAAGTGCCAAAGAGTTGGCAAGGCTAGCAGCTACGGAAAGGGCAAGGGACATAGCATCGAAGCAGACACAGACGGATGCAGCCGTCTCTGTCGGAGAGTCCACCCTATCCATGGGGGCAGGGACTTCCAAGCGGGCTAGGCAGTCCCCGGGTGAAACGGCACCTGGCGCTTCAAAGAAGCGTATCGTGTCGGATGCCCCAGGAGGGAAACAAACCTATGCGAAAGTGGTTTTGGCTGCTCGCAAAGAAAGAGGCCCCAGCGTCAAGCCCAGCGCGAAAAGCGCGACACCCAGCTCGAGAGTTGTCTCAAGTGCCGAAGGGGGCCCGAACGGCAGGGCCCCAACTACAACAGCTATAACCAGCACGGAAGCAGACGCTAGTGCTAGGAGGGGCACGAATGACGACCCCAGGCGTGGCAGGGAAAGCCACTGGAATAAGGTCCGGAAAAAGGGAAGTAGGACGAAAAAAGAAAAAGTTAAGCGACAGGTAGCCCGCAAGCGTAACCGCGGAGAGGCTCTCATCGTCAAGACCGAGGCGTCTAAGTACTCGGAGTTCTTGAAAGCGATGCGCGGGGACGCAAAATTGGCAGGCTTAGGTGCCGATGTGCGGAGTATACGTCGTACCCGCACCGGCGAGATGCTTCTAGATCTGAAAAAGGAAACAACGCTAAAGGGCCCTGCGGACAGAGACCTGGCAAGGCAGGCCTTAGGTAAGGTTGTGGAGGTGCGCGCTCTCGTCTCGCAGATGACGATCCACTGTAAAAACCTGGATGAGATCACCGAGACAGACGAGAACTCCACTGCACTAAAGGAACAGTGCAACATCGAGGTTTCTGCGGCAGACATACGTCTGAGGAAGGGTCCACTCGGGACCCAGGTAGTAACCATGGGGGTAGCGGTAGTCGACGCGGACGAGGCGTTAAAAGTGGCGAAGGTGAAGGTGGGGTCAATATGCCCACTAAGCTTACACCAGCCGCCGAAAGCATGCTTTAGATGCCTAGAGAGCGGGCACATGTCCTGGGAGTGCAAAGGCCTAGATCGAAGTAACATGTGCAGAAGGTGTGGCAGCATTAGCCACAAGGCGCGGGATTGCAAAGGTCCCCCCAAATGCTTCATGTGCGTCGGGAAACCGGACGAAAAGCACGTCATGGAAGTGGAAGGGGGGGGGGGCAAGTGCCCGGCTTCTAAGGGTAAACCAACGAGCCAACGGTAATGCAGGTAACCCAACTAAACCTGAACCATTGTGAGGCCACCCAGCAACTGCTGTGTCAGACAGTTAGCGAGTCGGCATCGCATATCGCCATTATTTCCGACCCATACCGCATCCCATCCGGCAATGGGAACTTGTTTGCGGACAGGGCCAATATGGCGGCATTATGGATGACGAGCAAGTACCCGGTTCAAGAGGTTGTGTCTACCACAAACGAAGGCTTTGCGGTTGTAAAAGTGGATGGAGTGTTCTTCTGCAGCTGCTACGCACCGCCAAGATGGTCAATCGGATGACAACGGAGCTAACTGGCCTGACCCCGTTGGTAATAGCGCGGGACTTCAACGCTTGGGCGCTCGAGTGGGGGAGCTGCCTTACCAACCCTAGGGGCCAAATTCTTCTGAAGGCCTTGTCTAGGCTCAACGTAGACCTAGCCAATGTGGGTACCAAGAGTGCCTACCATAGAAACGGAGCGGAATCGATCATCGATATAACATTCAGCAGTCCTGGGCTGATAAGCGATTGGAGGGTGGATGATGGCTACACCCATAGCGACCACTTGGCGGTTCGATATTGTATCGTCCACAATACAAAGCAGCGTGCGAAAGGAGGGGCATCCACTCCAGTCGCCCGCAGATGGAGGACGTCCTACTTTGATGTAGAGAGTTTTAAAGAGGCGCATGAGAGGGAACGGAATTTACGCGAAACCCAGGAACCTTGCGGCTAACGACTCGTTATGACACTTACACGAGCGTGCGATGCGACCATGTCGAGGGAAGTCAAACCGAGGAATGGAAGATCGCCGGTGTATTGGTGGACGGAGTCGATGGCCGACCTCCGAAGAACATGCCTCCACGCAAAAGGGTGGGTGCAGAGAGCGCGGTCAGACGCCGAGAGAATCGAGCGTAGAGGGGCGCTAGTCCCCGTGAAGGCCGCACTAAAGAAGGAGATAAAGGCCAGTAAGTGAGCCTGCTTCGAGGGTCTGTGTCAGAAGGCTAATGCGAACCCGTGGAGTGACGCCTACCGGGTAGTAATGGCCAAAACCAGAGGATCGGCGGCTCCAACCGAGCGTTCATCAGAGCTGCTGCAGGTGATCGTTGGGGGACTCTTTGCGAGCCACGACCCGAGTCCATGGCTCCCCGCTGCCGTAGATTTGTCCCATGACCAGCGTTCCAGTATCCCAGACCTTAACGCTGTCATAGCGACGGAAGAGTGGACGGCTCCGCCAAACACCCGTGACCACGTGGCATTGATAACGGCACAACGGGGGCCGGCGAAGAGGCCACTGTGACGATGGTCTAGACGGCTATCTTGCTGAATCCCAAAATGTTCAGGGTGGTGATGCAAAAGTGTCTGGACGAGGGCGTCTTCCCGGACGCCTGGAAAATTCAGAGCCTTGTGTTGCTACCAAAGACAGGGAAGCCACCAGGAGATCCATTGGCATATAGACCTATATGTCTGTTGGATACAGCGGGTAAAGAAGGTGGTCGAGAGGGTAATCCTCAACAGAATGACAACGTACACGGAGGGTATAGGCGGTCTGTCTAATACACAGTTTGGCTTCCGCAAAGGGAAGTTGACGGTGGATGCCATCCTGTCCGTCACCAAGACGGCTGAGGTGGCAATCCAGCGCAAGAGGCGAGGAGTACGCTTCTGTGCAGTGGTCACCCTTGACGTGAGAAACGCATTCAATAGCGCCAGTTGAGTGGCTATCGCCGACTCGCTCCAGCGCCTACAGGTTCCTGGGTATCTGTACAAGATTCTCGGAAGCTACTTCCAGAATCGCGTACTGGTATACAATACAGAGGCAGGCCAGAAACGTGTACAGATCACCGCAGGCGTCCCACAAGGTTCGATCTTGGGTCTGGTGCTATAGAACACGATGTACGACAAGGTACTGCGGCTTGAGTCCCCGAGCGGGGTGAAGAATAGGAAATCGGAGCAACATGCTACGATCAGTGCAGGTAACTGCACAGTGGAATCGAAGAGGTCTCTTGAGGTATCTTGGGGTTATGATCGACGATAAGCTGTCCTTTGTCGCAGCCACGTCGATTACGCTTGCAGAGAAAGCCTCAATGGCTATATCGGCATTATCCCGCATGATGTCGAATAGCTCGGCGGTGCAAGGAGTAGCGTAAACTCCTGGCCAGTGTCGCCCTGTCCATATCAGGTACGGCGGGCCGGCATGGATCACCGCCTTGAACATTAAGTGCTACCTAGGTAAGCTAGAGAGTACGCACAGGCTTATGTGTCTAGGAGTGGTTAGTGCATACCGAACGGTATCACGCGACGCGGTCTGCGTCCTAGCGGGGATGATGCCAATAGGGATGGTCATAAAAGAGGACGCAGAGTGCTTCGAACAACGTGGAACAAGAGGTATTCGGAAGATCACTAGAGCTGCATCCATGGTTAAGTGGCAAAGGGAATGGAAAAACTCCACCAAAGGTCGGTGGACCCGGTCGGTGGAATTAACCGGGTGGGTCGGTAGGCGACACCGGGAGGTGAACTTCCACTTAACGCAGATATTGTCTGGCCACGGCTGTTTTAGACAATACCTGCATAAATATGGGCATGCACAGTCCTCCGCATGCAGCGAGTGCGCGGGAGTCGAGGAAACTGCGGACCATGAGGAGTCGAGAAAACTCCGGCATGACTGCCGTAAGCGGTCTCGACACGACTCCGGACAATTTGGTCCTGAGGATGTACCAGGACCGGGCCGTCTGGGACGCGGTATGCGTAGCAGCCTCCCAGATCGTCCTCAATCTCCAACAAAAATGGCGAAACGACCAAAGGCAGGTCGCAGGGACCACCTACCTACTAAAGCCCTAAGTAGTTAGACATAGTGGGTACTGAACAAGCACAATAGCCCCTTCCCCGAAGTAATACCGAAAGGTGGTTCCGGGGAGGGTCCAGGGCTTAAGGCACGGGTGGGTTTTAGTGGGTCGAGGAGTTGGCACCTCATCCCCACACCCTGAGTTCTTCAGGTGTCTGGTTGCAGATTTTCCATCGAGTCTGATATATATATATAGGAGAACGTCTATATATGGAGGAAATATATTATAATCCCTTCGTATAGCTTCTTTGAGTCTCCTTGGGTAGGCTGCGTTGCTAAGGACAGTAGCCCAGTCATGGTTTATCTAGTTGATCGTTTGACCTGAACTCAGGAGAATTTGGAGAGACGACTCAAGTGA
>JASCZW010017199.1:0-17434 GCA_034211315.2 Aedes japonicus | reverse complement strand
GGGTTGCATTATGATAGATGTAACGATCCGCTGTCCAAGTTGTGATCTAGCCTATTCATCGCTGAGCTGCGAAGAAGGCGTATACACCTGATAGAAAAGTTAACATTTTTATTTCATGTTCAAATCGATAATCATGTATTAAAACATTGTAGATTAGGTCAATTCATGGAACTTTGTAGAAGACAAAATCTTTCTATCTCTAACTGGACGAAGTTGTCAGTGAAAAAGGAATGGAAAATGTAATACCCCTTAAAACTCGTGTTTTTATCATAACTTTTTTATATGAATTTTCTATATTTTTAATATCCTAAATTTTTTATGTATTTCAAAATACACGCTTTTTGTACAAGACAGCTTATCATTATCTCTTAACATAGGGTTTATCAATGACCAGAGAAATGCATCGACCCTCTCTCGACCGAATCAAAATTGGCTGATATACTGTTCTAGGCTATTATTCAAAATCCAAAAAGCTTTGGACCAATCGGTAAACCTCACTCAACCCATGGGCCGTCCAATTTCTTGAGATTTTTGAATAGTCAATACAAATCAATGAATATCTCAATGAATAAAAGAGCTACAAACAATGTTAAATACTTTTCTTAAAGGAAAATTAATTTGCTACCAAATATATGCATCTTTTATATATTGTACAGGTTGCCAAATGATTGTTAGCTTTTGTGGTTGAAATACTAAATTGCGTTTTCTCAAAATGGCTCTAATGTGTTTGCAGACTTTTTTACATAAGAAAAACTTGTCGATACAAAAAATTAACTCCGTCACAGAGATATTGATTTTAAACATTTCTTGTTTAATATTCAATGCATTATAATTCAAACAGTGCTATCATATTCAAAGTGTTTCTGAAAATGGGTCTAATAACAATCACAATAGTATTGAGCAATTATTTATTGCCAGATTCCAATTCGAGAAAAATCTTCAGTGTTGCCATCTGACGTATTATTTGGTGATTATTTTCAAAATTGATATTCATGCTAGTATTCATTTTTGTCAATCGAATCATCATGTTATCTATCTATCTTTCTCAAAATAAAAATGATATGGAACGGTATGTCACGATTTAACTCAGAACATAGTTTCAGATTTCTATTTTTAAAACTGTTCCTTCTTTAGCTCAATCAAATCAGTAATAAAATGGTACCGTTTTTTAGCTCGAAATACTCTTCATAAAAATAGTGGTATCGAGCATTAGCAAATCTGACTGCCAAATGTTTTTTTTTACATTGCGTATGCCACAAACTTCACATCTCAAGTTGCAATTACACCGTGCCCAATCATCATTCATTTGGAGTTTGTATGGTAGTTCCCGAAGACTATTTCTTGACGACAATCGCTTTTATCCACCTAATCCATTGCTTGAGACCTTTACCGTATGCGCGTTGCAGAAAAGTGCCATTCAGCTGAAACTGCAAAGTGTTCCTCGATGGCACAGTAAATTCATTTATTTTGTCAGAGAATGCACCGTCAGAGAACTAATACATTTTTGTCGCTTAGTCAGCTGAGATTTAAGAAATTCTATGAATTTCTTCTGGAAAGCTGAAAAGGTTGCTGTGTTGTCCATGGATCCGAAATGATAACACAATCAATGGAACAATATTTTTACTGCGAGAAATAGGCAACAAATGGATAACGAATGCTTGAGAATTGCTGTAGGGACCCCTTGTACATTATCCAAAGCAAATGAAAAGTTTGCGTTAGTGTTAGCGTTAACTAAGAATACTACTTTGTAGATCTTGATATTAATGTCAATCACTTTACTCTTGAAAATCTTAATCAGACTTCTTTTTGATCGTACCGCATGGAGGTGAACATTATTTCAAGTCTGCAAATGTTTTAAAAGCATGATCGTCACGGTCCTTAGTCACATCTATCTTTACAGTAATACCTGAAAACAAATGAAAAGTTTTCCAACAGTTTGCCGCCAACCAGACTTCGCTCGGTCGAGTTGTCCCGAGTGAACTGGTAGAACTCTCCCTGTTTCGCTGTAATATAGTCATGCTTCCTAACAAATGCGGCTTCTTCACTTTGGTGGGCGCAGAGTGTTTCGCTAAGGTTCGCCAGCACTAATCGCTTCTGCTTGAGGATACGAGATGTTCCCTCCTGAACACTTTTACACTCCTTCTTACCAGCCAGTTCTTTACTCACGTCTGCCTCATGCCTCATGCAGGGTTACCATTAGATTTTGAAAAATATCTGGCATGTCACAAATAAAAAATCTGGCAAAATCTGGCAATGTAAAAATTTGAACTAGCAATTGAAAAGGGCCAAAGAGGTTTGACAAATGTTGATACGCCCTTTACAAATGTTGTCCCAAAATGAGTCATTTTTTGACTCGTATACTCGCATTCTTTAGTAACAGTCAAGCGAGGAATTACACTATTTGACCAATGCCAAATATTTGACGGACTACCCATTCGTACAAAATTGCTACGAATCGTTTTCAGTGGACGAGGACTGCAGTCACGCAGATCACTTAACGCTTTAGTGGAGCAGGATTGAATGACGCTTTTTTTTTATTCTGTTCTAATTTCAAAAAGTCTGGCATTATGCAGGGTTTCTCTTTTTGTCTTTTTGCCGATAAAAAGTCTGGCAGTGCCAGATAAATCTGGCATAACGGCATCCCTGGCCTCACAGTAAAACGCTTTTACTTTCTGCACTATATCTTATGAAACACGATTGCCTTTCTTGGGGTTAGAGGAACAGATAATTCCTTTCTCTTTAATGCACTTTTTCATGGTTCGCACTAACCTCTCAGAGCACCGAAATTCTTCTAGTAGGCCACCAAAATGAGTAAACCATGTAAAACTGCTATTTTTTTAAATTTAAACGGTGCTTTTTTGTTAGATTCGCCTTGATGAAATAAAACAGATTATGTGAGAGTGGTAGAATAAACAAATTTTTAAGACATGAAATGTTTAAAAATCAATATCTCCATGACGGAGAAAATTTTTTTGTATCGACAAGTGTTTCTTATGTAAAAAAGTCTGCTAAACACATTGGAGCCATAAAAATTGAAAAAAAGTGGGGACATTTTGAGAAAAACGCAATTTAATATTTCAACCACAAAAATAACATTGTTGGCAACACTGTAAAAAATATAAAAATTATTTATTTGGTAGCAAATTAATTTTCCTTTAAGAAAAGTATTTAACATTGTTTGTAGCTCTTTTATTCATTGAGATATTCAATAAACAATATATTAACTTTTCAAAAATCTAAAAAAAATGGGAGCAGCCCATGGGCCGAGGGGTTCACCGATTGGTCTAAAACTTTGGATTTTTGAATAATAGCCTAGAACAAGTATATCAGCCAATTTTGGTTCGAATCGAAGAGGGTCGATGCATTTCTCTGGTCACTTGATATGGAATGACCCATAAATCCTTACGTCGGTTTTAATGATTTTTTTAGCTATCTTCGAGAATGTGTAGATTTCAGGTTAGCAGCTAAACTTAACGTTAATTCATTCAACAACTGATACCCTTCAAAATGATGTACAAATTATAAGGGGGTCCAAGAGGGCATTTAACAATTTAAAAAAAAAAAAAGTAACTGAGCTTCTTATTATATTATGTTGCATATTATAGTGATTTTTTCATCTTTTTGATAATTACCTCAAGTTTCTCCCGGTGCTAGCAAATTACCTTTTCGTTTCATTCTTGAATAACGGAAGGTTCTCTAAGATTTTTACTGCTACTGTATTTTCCAGGAAATATCGAAATTAGGAGGCTCCCGAAAGTGTGACTAGTGTGGATTTTACTCTAATTAGGTGGCAAATTCTGATTCCGAATAGTGTTTCGATTGCTTGGAAACGAAAAATAATGAAGTCTTCAAATTTATAAATCGCTTCATTGATGGATTGGTCACGACTAGCATTCGCAAATAGCTTATTTACCTAAATTTTAGAAAAGCCTGTTTAATAGAAACCAGAGACCGACATTTTCGCCTACTCGAGAAGAGAAACGTCCTTTTTCACCCGCTTGGAGAAACAGATGAGAATGTGAGAAGCGAGAGACAATTATACGCTCACAGCAGTTTTCGCGAGAAAAGCAACGGCGATTTATAATTTTCGGAGAGTATGACAAACTGATAAATCGTTTCTTTTTCAGTGAATCCTAGATGCCGATAATTATTTTTCATTTACTTTTTGACACCTGAAAATGCACCAGTCTGCATGCTTGTTTTATTCTGACATTATAGTTCTATAATGTTGGTGCATGGCGGTACCAGTATGCACCGACTTGGCCTTATTTTCGAGCTTTGCTCCTCGTATACGATCTGTACGATCTATGTAGCATGTTTTCAGTGAAAAATGTGACATGAGAAAATATTTTCGTTGAATTTTGGCGAGAGATATTTTTGAGTATGCAAGAGAGAGGATAATGAATTATCGGCGAAAAAGGAGAAATGAAAATGTGAACAGTTCGCTACTCATCGACAACCTGCTTGAGAGAGAGCTTGATTTTCACCCAGCTGAGTGAGAATTTCGATCTCTGATAGAAACTTTCGGCAGGTTTACTGAGGATCAGGGTATTCAGGCTTATCTTCTGGGGGAGGAGATACATTTTACTATAGCAGTTTTCATAGGCTTTCTGGAGAAATGATATCTTGAAGCTAGATTCAATTCGTATTTCACGGAGGGAAATCTCCAAAATTCTTTGATTATTTCCAGGAATCTTTTTTAAATATTATATTATTAAATTACATATTCTACAGCATTTAAACAGTCTGGACAGTTACATGAACTGGTCAGAGCTTATGCTTCTGGAAACTAAACGAACTTTTTGAAGATTATTTTCTGAATAACTATGAACTTCGAAGTATCTATGAAGATTGGATAGAAATTTAATGAACTTGAGAGAAGTTGATTAAGCCGCTCTGAAGTTGAATAAACTTAAGTGGTGGAACTTCAGAGAAGTCCATCAAATTCCCGAAAAATTCTCAACGTTTCTAGTTGAACTTCCAAAAAGTTTGCTGATCAGCACCCCAGAAGTTATTTGGGAGTCCAAGTTGGTACATCTTTCATGATAAAAAGCAGAATATCACAAATATATCAATAATTTATGAGAAATTGTTAAAAGTCTGGGAAGTTGGACGATTTGCTAAACTTTTAATAAGTTGGTGGAATTTCTATAAAATAAATAGCATTTTCGAGCTGTTATTGGCAAACAAAAGAGCAAGTATTGCTCGGCGTCTGCTTACGACGCACTTTTGGCAGTAAACATTATTAGGTCAAACAATGCATGGCAAGTTTGCAATAAATCGGCGATTTCTGATTAAAAAATTTCTGATCTCTGATGTTGAATAATTGACAGGATGACTGGTGTTGGTGGGTTTAACAACAAGAAATACAACACCGGTGCGGGGATAGTGAAGTTGGTCTATTTTAGCTGGTTCTGTTCAAGTTTTGCTGATGCAAATCAAGTATGAAGTTGTTTAAAAAATAGACCACCGCTGAAGATGCCCTTATGCTTTGTTCAGACTACAGGGTTGTGCAATGATACAAGGCTTGATGACGTTTTCATGATCATTCTTTTCAGAACACATTTGTATCGTGTTATTATTCTGTAGTATGAACAAAGCATTAAAGGCGCATTAGCGACACTAATTTTATTTAAAAAATTGAAGAATACTTGAAATTAAGTACCAAAAATTTCATTTTAACCCCAAATAGGGCTGTTAGTCGCAGATTTCGTGATTCTTACGAATTATGCAGATTTTACGAGTTGGTAAAACTTAAAACGGAACTCCTATGAATAAAATATAATCGGTTAACATTTTATGAAAAATAAATGTCTGAGTTCTTTCAATAGTCAATCTCAAACTTTTATTTTGCTATAGGCGAATCCAACTTGAAAAAACCCGCATTAATCCACCGATGGTGAGACTGAACCCTTCTTACGCTTCACCAGAATGACGAACTCTACTGTGGCCAATATAGTATTGGATACATACTTTCATCAGAAATTCCAGGAAGTTCTAGGAATATTCATATATTCAGTTTATAAAATGGACTATTTGTCAATCCTGAACATGTTAATTATCGAAGTGATTAAAATATTGACATTAAAAGAGTTTAATAACCTATTATATAAGTGAAGAAATTACACAAATGTTAGAAATTTCGTATATTTTGTCTACAAAATGAATTATTAGACAATTGACTAAGTGTCAATTCTGATCATCTACATGGATTCAAAATGCTTAATAAGTACATGTTCGTCAAAATTGTGTAGTTATAGTAAATGGAGACTATTGTAATTTTCGAATATACTTGTTGTTGAACTACAACAAGTATATTCGAAAATTACAATAGTCTCCATTTCCATCAACCACTCGAGTCAATCGATCCTAATTCTATAGAGTCGCATAGTGCGGCTAGTCCGCTGTATGTGCTATACAACTCCCCAGATGCGGCACAATTGAATGCAAGCGGCATCGATGGGTGCGAGTAGTATTGTTCGGGTTTGAACTGCAACGAGTATATTTTCATCTCACAATTCATTGCTCTCTTGCTCTCAGTTATTGTTTTGATCATATCTCCATGATGGATTATTCAATCATAATGAAATTTTGACCAGTTACTTTAAGATTTTCTAACTTAAATTTGGCGTCAACAAAGCTAAAATCGGTACAAAAATAGCTCAGTATGTAATCGGCTACTAAACTGTTTGATTACTATTATAATATGCCGTCAAGTACTGTTTCGTTCATATCTTCGTAACGAAATGTTCGAATGAAAAAAAAATCAATAGCGTTCTATGGGATGTTGTAGCTTTCAATTGCCGTCAACAGAACTGAAATCGGTTCACAAATGGCTGAGAAACCGATGTGATATTATTTGTAACGCACACACACACATACACACACACACATACATACACACAGACATGTGCTCAGTTCGTCGAGCTGAGTCGAATGGTATATGAAACTCGGCCCTGTGGGCCTCGGATAAAAAGTCGAGTTTTCAAGCGATCTTAATACCCTTCTATTGATGTAAGAAGGGTAAAAAGAAGAAGACACCGAGTGGTGCTAATTCTGACAGCTCCCATGTTAAAGTATAGGATGAAAATTGGGGGTGACCCCAAAGTCTACGCAACCGTCTAACTAGAAGTCATTGCCGCGTAGATAAGCGTGAAATCATATATTGCCCGCCACGCTGATCTTCTTCTATGCTATGCAAATGGGAGGATAATGGTGATGGTTAAGGCAACCTTAATCCCGGAGCTAGAAAGTGATAGCTCTACTGCAGATCCCTCAACCCATTTCAGAATGTCTGGAGAGTCACGCCCTTTCCGAGATTACATTTTCATAAAATAAGCCCAGCATATGAAAACCTTGCCCCGCCAGTTTGCCATGAACTGTTTCTCGCTCACAACAGCTTTTTGAGTCTTCTTAAGGTTCCGCTTGAAGATGGCCAAATATTGTTCGATTGGGCGGAACTCTGGCGTGTAGAGAGGGTTCTTGTTCTTGGGCACCACTTGAACGTTGTTAGCAGCATACCACTGGCCTTGGCCTTTTTTCTGTAATGGCAAAATGCCAAATCAGGACAAAATAGAACAGAAGAATTGTGTCTCTTCAGGAAAGGCAGGGATGTGCAAAATTTTTCAATGCACGATGAAAGGAAATGTGTCAAGTTTGAGTCAACCAAATTTAGCTCGAAACACCCTTTATTAGACCCGTTTTTTCTGTCATTGATCATTTCTGCGTTAGAGCGGTCAAAAAAAATGACTTTAAAAAAATGTATATTCACAAAAAATACTTCTGAACCACTTATCAACCAAACGAGAAAGGAAGGTAATTAAATAAACTTATTTGGAAAAGCCTAAATTGCGATTATATTTGTTTTTCATGGTTATCATGGTCTCGGGATCAAAGAGCTCCATCGTTTTTCTTGAAACTTGAGACATTTTTGCTTGAAAATTAAGACCTTTTTACATAACTTGTATGCAACTTGGTGATGTATATATGTTTGTTTTTGAGTAGTTTTTTTTTCAAAAATGCTTTGTTTTTAGTTTTTGTTTTCTACCCTTTCCATCTCCATCAATCTCAAGTGATTTTTATATGTGATTTGGTCAACTCCTCTCCCCTGTGTCCCTTCCAAAAAGACATCGTATGATAAGGACGGTCTGCAATGAGAAAGTTTAATAAATAATATGACTAATGATCTTGTATAGTTTTCTAAAGAGTAGCCCGACTGGGATTTTCTAGATGTTAAGTACATCATATACCATATGCGTGGTTATGTTCAAACCACCGTACAAATAAGGTTTCTGTTTCACCTGTGCATACCAGTCCTTAGTTTTCTTTGCATGCACGTTAGCAATAATTCATATCATAGTAGGCTGCGAGTAAAAGAAGCCAATTTCCTTGGTTTTGAAAGTTGTGCCATGACAAAGTGAAAGGGCATTGATGAAAATGTCGCAAAAAGACATTACAATAGCCGTAGGAGTGTCCCGGTAGACAGTGAAAAGGGTCTTAATCGAGAATGGAAAGGACAACTATCCGTGAAGGTGGGCAAAGGTTGTCCTCGGTCAGCTCGGATTCCGCGGGTTATTGCTGCCATCAACAGGAAAAGTGGGCGAAAACAGTGCCTCTAATAAGGAAAATGGCGAAGGAACACTGGATCAGCGACTTTACGGCACGGAAGTTCGTATAATGGAAGATTGCGAGGCGAAGTCGAGGGTACGAAAAAAAAGTAGCTCTATATCTGGATTTCAAGTATGTTCTTCCGTGGATCAAAGAGCAGTGCGACTGAAACCAAATGTTGTATAAACAAGATGGGGTCCGAGTCACACCTCGAACCGTTCCCAGAAGTGGTTGTAGGAATATCTGCCGTTCTGGGCGAAGGAAATGTGTCCGCCATCCAGCTCCGATCTTAATTTGCTGGATTACTCAGTATGGCTCGTCAGGCCTGTTCTAAACGCCACCCGAGATCACCAAGCCTCAGACAACGTAGCTGGAGAGAAATGGATCCAGGTAACATTAGTGGGACCTGACGTGCGTTCCGGAAGCGTGTGGAGGCCGTAATTGCAGCAAGTGGAAACTCGATCGTTGATTAACATAGTTTAAGACTCTCAGAAACATCCCTTTTTTAAATTAATGAAAAAAATCCGGAACAGATATTTTTGATTTTTGATTTTCCAAAAGCGCAAACATTATCACGCATGTTTTGATTATACTCAATGAATACTTACATTGTTGCTTAAGATAGTTTTACAGTTTTACAGATGTTTCTTCTTTGAGAATGAAAACCGTTTTGAGATAACATAAACATTTTATTTTTAGGTTTAAAACTATGATATTGGGAAAATAAATACGCAGTCTACGTCAAAATGTTGGCCTTATCCATAAAGTATTTCACGTTCTTATGGGAGGGAGTATTTTTGGTAACTGTAATGATCCATGCAAATTTCAAAATATCTTTTATTGGGAATTGTACGGAAGGAGAACTTTCTGTGTGCAATACTTAAAAAACGTTTTCTGAAATTCCTCTCTAAGGTGACGAAACCACTTGTTAATTAAATCTCACATGGGGTTTCCCTTTCAACTAGGGTATAATTCGGGTTTTTTTTTCTATTTCGACTGGCTAACCACTATCACTTTACACGTTCATACAGTTCTACAGTCCCCCTTTCATAGATAAATATCACCAACAAGAATCGGAAGAGATCGACATTCATAACAATGAAATATTAGCATGAATACACTGGATGCTGCTCTGTTTGAATCAGGCATTACCCGACCGCAAACTCTCATTTTGTTCAACAGTTGATTATATAATTTTCATCGTCATTTTTTAGATATTTGAAACAATTTTTTCCGTGCTAATTGAGTATATTTTCAAGAACATTTTGACAACATTTTCATTAAAAAAATATTAAAATCTAATAGATGTTGCCATCATCAAGGCGATGTTAAGTTGTTGATTAATTCTTCCACTGAGCTTGTTTTAATAGTCGTCCAAATTATTATTATTCATATGCCATTTTTCCCTTGCACAGGTTTGATCTTTTGCCACTTGTTACCTTCACTGACCTAAAACAATTTTTGGGAAGACGCGTGACACCAAGCAGCTAGATTATCATCATTCCATTATTGGCGCAGGCAAAGTGCAAACTGCCAAAACAGCAAAACGAGCACATGTGAAGGTGATATTTTTGTTGTTATAATACTCATCTCATTAGTCGAAATAAATTGCTAGGATTTATTTTTAGTAATTAAATAGTTTTCGACACACTTGTTCGCGTCGTCGGTCGTGCAGCACTTATAAATATAAATAAAATCACATTTTTATCACACCTCGAATTCATGGCCACGTATAAAGGCTTTCCTTTTTAGTTTCTTCGTAGTACTTATGAATAACCCTGGTAAGCGGATACGGTTTTCCGCAGTGTCCCCGATAATCATCCAAATCGAGCGAGAAAGCGTAGATCCCAGCTAAGCGATTCTTTACCGCCCAATCAATTTTCGCTCTCAGCGATCGTTCATCTTCGTAGCCAATCCACTCAACACTGTCAAAGGCATACGGACATTGTGCCGCTTCATCCCACCGTGTCGTCATATTGGGAAGTATTGTACATATTTCACAATAGCCTAGATATCCTGGTTCATTGGTATACTCTCCGGCAGATCCTGCCCCAACAGTTGTTGCACCAACGGCGTTATCCTCTGGAGTCGATAGAAGATACGTTCTGCCAAACAAGGGAACACCGAGAACGACTTTACTAGCAGGACACCCTCCGTGTAGCCACTGGTTTACTCCATTCTGAACATTCAAACCTTCGAAGTTACCCTCGTCATGGGCACGGTCTGCCATTGGACTGTGTACATCCGCAAAATTATTCCACCAGCCGCGAAGATCGTATCCGATTACGTGAATAAAGTCCGCTGCCCTAATAAATCAATTGTTAATAGTTGTGGTTGTAGCAGATTTTCATATAGGTACTTACTCGCAAAGGGCATCTATTTGGTACCCGACATCGATTCGTGAATGATCCGCTGGAACTTGAACGCTCACCTCCCAATCACGTCCGGCTTCTGCGAATGCCTTCTGTAAGTCTTGAACCAAATAGAAGAAATTATCCTTATCAGTGATGCTTCCACCGCGTTCGAAGTTTCCGGGGTACATCCACACCACCTCCAATCCGTCGAAGCCATATTTGTGCAAAAACTTCACTGCACTAGCCACAAACTTTCTTCTTCGCTCACGGGTTTCACTCATCTTGCTAAATTTCTCTCCTCCATGTCCCCAACCGCCAATGGCGACAAGCAGTTTCAAGTTCGGAAACTTATCCTTCAGCGCTGCGAATCGCCGGAACCCATTTTCTTCAATGTCGTATTCTGGCTGCATCGATGTCAGCTCGTGTGTTTTCTCGTGTATGGCCACAAAGTTGTACACAACATGTGAACACAAATCTCCAGGAATGTCCTCGATCGTATAGGCTCCATCATCCTGCCTCGTACGGGACCACGTCGTGTAGTGGCAGATGAATCTTCTTCCCTTGGAAATATCGACGAGACCTTCAACTGGATCGATTAATGTAGAGGAAAAATACAGCAACGCCAGAGACAAGATAATCACTGTGAAAGACGCAATTGATCATTAGCTATGCAAAATTTCTTCAAATGAGTTGATATAAGCAAAAACTGCATCTGCCGTAGCATAGTAACTGTGCTGACAGTGATACACTTACCGCCTTTGCCGGACATGTTGATGTTACAACGATCGTGATCAAGTCACTACTGAACGTACGATCTACCTCCACCGGTCTAGTCTTTATTGACGCGATGCTGATCTGGAAAAACTGGAAATGCGAAACTGTTTATAAACACAACAGTGATGCCTGTGGCTCCACAGAGATGACTAATGTGTGATATACCATAGGTACATAGATGGAAGCCCTTTTGTGATTCGCAATACGTCTGTATAGTTGCGTAAATTATTATGAATATCTAGTAGAGAGTGTCTCGTAGGGAACAGCGCCTTGGTAGGGAAGTAGGTTCGTTTCAGGTTTGTTTCAAGTTAAGGGTTGCGTTGGCTAATAATGGTTTGGGAAAGATGATTTTCTCAATGTTGATCGCGTGATGGTTCTCGGAAATTGTTTGAGTTGTTTAACGATAGTATTTTGTGGGACTGTGACAGGTGATTTCATGTTGTGTGTAAGTTCTAAAGGGTTTGTGTCGAGTGTGAGTTGAAACATTTCATGCTTCAATGTTAGATATGCAATGGAATGCAACTGTACACACTTTATTTTGAAATTTGAGCACCTTATCCACTTTTTATCTTACAGCTTTATCTTTTGCATAAACTATCATTGCCAACCAATTCTTGATAAGGCATTTAATTTGAATTTTATTTTCAATTTATTATTATATGTTTGTAATAAGGGGGAGGTAGCTCATTTACACTTCCGGTCCGCCTCTTAGCATCTTGCTATGAGGTACCAGGTGGTTACACACCGATTACCTGTCGATCTTCCAAGTTTGGAAGACGTCTGTATTGAATTATCTCAAATTATAATATTCCGCCCAATATATCACAAAACATTGCGATTTGTTGAGCGGATTGGAGATAAGAAAAACATTGGGTACAGGACCAAGTCTCCCCCGGTTGGTGCTAAACAGATGAGCATGGAAATCAATTGAAGCTTAAAGTTGACAATAGACTCGGAATGTTTCGCGAAATCCTTCAATCGTGATTCAAAGAGGGACGTTCAGCTTGCTTATTACAGATATCGGTTCCAGTTGTGAAATAGTTTTTAGACTGTAGTTGTGCAAGTTGACAGTTTGCGAAAATCAAGGAGCCTGCCTCGGGCATCGGTTGTAAATATTTGTGTCGAGGGTGTGTTGCGCAAAGTTTTGTTGGCGGGAATATCGCGTTTTCTATTGTTTCTGTTAACCTATTGTTCGGTGGCGCGAGTGATCGAGTGAACAAAGAAGAACAATAAGACTGCTTCCCCGTGAGATGTGTTGGTTCGCCGGGTGTGGTGGGCGGTTGGTGGGGATCATAATTAATTGTGATCCATATTATTCGTTCACCGGACTCGCTGGGCCACATATCTAGGAACCAGCCAGTCACTATTACATATTGTGAGTTGTTGCAACAACGTCTGTACTATTGGTGTAAACTAATCTATATTGGCTCTCATGCTTTAATATTAATTACCTTGTTTTCTCAATGAAAAACCACCATCACAATTTGTGAGTGGCCCCAATAGCATCCTTACTGTTGGTGTAAATCGGTTCAAATCGGATATCGGTATTAAAATTAAATCATTTAACCTTCACACAAACACATGATAAGAAAGCGTATTCTATATGTTACCACTAACGAATATCTTTATTATGTTTACTATCTTTCCATGTATGTAAATGCGTCCCGCACAATATACGAGCGGTAGTGGAAATCAAAGAGCAAGTTGGACGACAAACTTGCACTTGTATCAGTGCAACAACAACCAATAGGAGAAGAAACAGATGAGAACTATTCATACTTGAACTTATCAATTACAATAATCACTAAATCATTATTTCGTTTTCGTTTCAGCATTCAAACCCCCCTCTCTTTCTTGCTTCACTTTCTGCCTCCTACTATCCTCTATGTAATGAATCTAACATTTGTTGGGACTGGTTAGTTAATAACCGGCGCCTGCTTGTGGAAGATCCCGGTGTGCTATATGGTCTAGGGCATATCAACGGGTAGGCTTGGTAGGTTCTCGCCTAGCCCAAACGCAGATGGGCGGACAGTGGTCTGCCAGGGTGGGGACTGAGAAATTACAAATTACAATTACAATTTATTATTATATGTTTGTAATAAAACAATGTGTAAATATAAAAAATTAGGATAAAGATATAGAGGTACGAATTTCTCGACATTATTTAAATAATTAAGTAAGATCATTCCAATTGTGGATTGTTTTACAGTACTAGTTGACAATTAATGCATTTATTTTTCTTGGTGGGCAGGCAGAAAAAAATTTGACAGATAGAATTAGACACTCTTTGATTTTCAGAAGTAAACAATGTCAAACATTGAACACGGGTAAATGTGACTGAACTGTCCAAATATTCTTAATAACGTTAATTGTCAGATCGGTCACACAAAGTTCATGATGTTCTTGCCCTGTCCTTTGGATCAGAAAGGGGTATGTGCGCGATCTACCGACTTGGTCGCGGTAGATTTCATGTGTGAATAGGCTGCCACATCAACGTTCCAAAGTACCTGAACCAAACGGACACCTTTTAATGATCACTTGAAGATGCGATGGAGGCTCATTGCCCAAATGTAGCACGTGGTCAAATGTTTCTTGCCTTCTATAAACAAACATGATGAAATCAACGAGTGGAATCTCATCGGAAATGATCTCTCATATGCATCCGTCGAACCATTCTGAACGGCCGTTGTGAGAATATCACCATGTAATTCTCACGTGCACATAGCATGTTAATATTTACTAATGCTTTCTCTCTTTTCTCCTGTTCTCTTCCCTATTCCATGACCGCGAAGAAAACCTGGACCCTACATCAACGCGAAGCAATAAGGAATTAACGGTATATAACCCCAACTAATTTTACTTTCAGCCAAATTTTCTAACACAAGGTAAGCGATAAAATGACCACATGAAAATATACTAAACATTAAACAACATATAACGGGGAAAGGGAGGGACCATCAAGGCACCCATGTGAAACAATTTGAATAGGGCTCCCTATCTAATGGATTTATTCTGTCAATCGAGGGCTCGATTATGGTGCTGTACGTGTGAACTTGCTTTTGGAAAAAGATTCTCTTTCCTATATACGCGGGTTTCGCGTAAGTGTCTCTGCTTACGGGCCCGTCCAAACCTTTTGGCCCTTCATACAGGTGCTTGATGATCACAAACAACAATAGAATTCTGATCAAATCGTTTTTCAGATTATTCCACTGCTATGGAAAGTTACCTTACTACAATAGATGGTAGTATTACATCACATCATCATCATCATCATAGAAGTTGACAATGTTCTTGCACAAGACGCTTGTCCTTGAGGAAACATTACTTTGCAAAAGGATTTGTAAAACTCGCAGACATGCATGAGATCATAGCACCGTCAAGTCAACGTAGCTGCCCATACTGAAATTCCGATACGAAATCGTACGAAATGATTATTGTTGCATTGGTCGAGTAAAACATGCCCTTTTATAGGCTTTCAATTGACATCACTTATCAACCGATTATTTTCTCAAGAGCTTGTGGCTCGTCTCTGGATCCCGAGGTTTATGGTTCGAATCCCGATTGCATTTTTTTTTCTGTAACGAAAATTTTATACGATCGTCCTATGAACTTCTTTCCATTAAAAATCGTATGAAATTTGCAATAATATCTTCTTGCAAATTTCCATACGATATTTCTATTCGGCATCTATCATGGCTGATTTGCATCGTCACAGAAAATTGATTGGAGAACCGATCATTGCAGATCGGCCCGTATGATTCCGTCAAAATCAACAGGTTGTGTAAGACTGTACTCGAACAAAAAAAACGGGCCACAAAGATTAGCTTGTAACTTTTGAACGTGTATATATGAATTGATGAAATTTTGACTGAAACTACCCAGGCAACCAATAAGCATGAGCTTATGCAGTAAATCAACCCTAAATCTGCATTTCAGATGCAACAAGCTTTATATTAGCATTATATCAGCATCTTGAATGCTATCTGTTGTAAACTTGGATTTCAAAAGCTATATAAATGCTTGTAGCCTGTAATAAGCATGCAAAAATGCAAAATAGCATTAATAAAGCATTATCATAGCATTGCAGTAAAGCAGCCATGTATTGGGCCAAAAGCAGCATTTAATTTGCATTTAAGGCGACTTAAATACTTGATAGGCTGCCGTAAAGCCGCGTTGAAACTGCTTATTGGTTACCTGGGTAGCTAGGAGTGTAAAGTTTACTTTTTCATCACAATCTGTCCAGTAGTTATCGAGGAGGCATCGGAACAAGAGTGGATTCGCCAAAAAATTATGTGTGCCATCGTGGAAAATCCGGCTGCGTCCCACAGATATACGAAGAAAAAAAACATGGGATTCCATCGTTCGACGGTATTCCGGGTACTGAAGTCATTCGACGAGATCCAGACGACCCAGTGGCAGTCAGGCAGCGGCAGAAAATCAAAAACAGCTGATCCGGCTAAGGCAAGCAAGGTGTGAATATGTTCAAGCGTTGACTGATCCTTCCTATCCGCTATATCTGTTTTGTTGACAAAAAGAATAAAACTTGCTGGCCCACAGGGTCAGGACGGCACCAAATCGGAACGATAAACAAAACACGGTACCCAAACCCGGGCCAGGAAGCTGTACCAAGAGTGGCTGACGAAACGGAGGTGGTCATGATGGATGGCGAGTCTTACACCATAGCGGACATAAAGCAATTACCAGGGCAAGCGTTTTACGTTTGCACATCATAGTTGACCGTTTCTGAGGAGTGTGTAATCTCGAATATGCCTGGAAATCACCGATTGCGCAGTACGCACTCTAAGCTCCAAACACACGTCTTACCCGACTCGTGTATGACCCCGTACTGACTGCCAGCACGTGTAAGCTGTCAGGTCGAGACGACATAGACAGTACATATTATAGAGTGGCATACAATGCTGTCGTCTCGCCCCACACATCCCCCTTTCTTGTACAAATTATAGCAAACATAATTTTTCCCATGATTTTGCTTTTCGTACCTAGTAAAAAAAACTTAGTAAGCTAAGAGAAAAAAAAATTATGACGTTCGCATTCAGTTTTCCCGACGAAGCGTAAGCAAGCAGGAGTTCAACCCGAGAATACCCTGAAGAAAGACAACACTGCATTGAATAGTTCAAGTGTAGAATATCCATTTTAATCAAGGTATATTATAACAACACTTAGTTACTATTGAGTTTCCATGTTTCCTTCAACCGCTCGGGCGTAGTCGGACAAATAAGAAGGAGGCTGCTTATCTCTCTGGGGCCGCGCACTGTCATCGCTGGTCGGACAAGTGGTATTCGAGTGCCCAGATGACCCCGGTTTTCTCCATTCTTGATCCTTTTTGTTTGCGATACATGACGTTTCAGCTGCTGGCCATCTGGGTTACAAAGGGCCAAACTACCGTTTCTTTCTTGTGACACCGTAAAGCGCTTCTTACTGAATCTGCTATCACCTTTGCCGCGAGATGTGCGTTCTACAATAACTGTATCGCCTGGCTTCACCTTACTAGCTTTGGCTCCACGCCGCACGTCTTCGCGTTGCTTTGATTGTAGTTTGGACTCACGGTCGCGTTCATCCAGAAGTTCGTCATTGTGGTTGGACTTTGCATATTGTAACTGCAGTGGCAATCCACGATTGATCTTACGACCAGTTAATATCTCTTCTGGTGGCAGTTTAGTAATGCTATGGTCTACGGC
>JASCZW010017198.1:0-17438 GCA_034211315.2 Aedes japonicus | reverse complement strand
CCTGAACTTAACCTCAGTTAAGCTCTGTAGAGAATTAGTAGGAGCTCTTCAAAGAACTTCAGGAAGTTCTTCAGAGAATTTTTCAGATAAATTCAGGGGGAACAGCAGGGAAATCCTTTACAAAAATTCAGAAGATTTCTTCAGAGAAGTTCAGAGAGTTATTCAGAAAAATTTAGACAAGCCTTCAGAGTAGTTTGGGAAATTTCAGGAAAATAATTTCCTGAACTTAACCTCAGTTAAGCTCTGTAGAGAATTAGTAGGAAGTTCTTCAAAGAATTTCAGGAAAGTTCTTCAGTGAAATACTAGAAAGTTATCTGAGGAAATGCAGGGAAGTTTTTCACAGAAATTCAGGGACGTTCTTCTGAGAATTTCGGAGATGTTCTTCAGAGAACTTAGGTGAAGTTCTTCAGAAAACTTCAGTGAAGTTCTGCAGAGAAGTTATTCATTAATATTCAGCGAAGTTCTTAAGAGAAGTTAAGGGAAGTTCTTCAGAATAGTTAATGCAAGTTCTTTAGAGTAATTCGTGGAGCTCCATTAGAGAAGTTCGGGAAAGTTAGTCCGACATTTTAAGGAAATTTTCCAATGGAATTTAAGGGTTTTTTTTCAGAGGAATTTCAGGAAGTTCTTGTTAGAACTTCTGGGAAGTGCTTCAGAGAACTTCGGAGAAGTTCTACATTGAATTTCAGGGAAGTTCTTCAAAGAAAATCAAGTATTTCTTCAGAGAAGGTCGAGAAAGTTCTTCATTGGAATTTCAGGGAAGTTCTTCAGTGATCTTCGGAGAATTTCTTTTTTGTTTTGTTTTTAATGTTGGGGCGTAGAACCACTGCGTCCATTCAATTGAGCTTTTGTCAAGTGAACCATTTGTCAAGTGAACAGCCTAAGACGCGTCTCCCAAGCAGGCAAAATCGAGTAAAAACTGTAAAACCTTTCCAGGATTTGCAGTCCAAATTTCTTCAGGTTGCATATAGCCACTGTACAGAAACTAAAGTCTGCTCTTGTACAAAGCATCACAACTGCAGAGCAGATGTTCCGAGGTTTCACTTTCCATGTTACAGAAACGGTAGATATCATTCCGAACCTGGCCAATGGTTTTCAAATGACATCGACTCAGGCAATGTCCGGTTACTTAGCCAGTATAGGTACAAAGAGCTCTCTTACTGAACTTCAAAAGCTTTTTACTGGTTGTAACATGTGGAACTATAAATCTTTTCGATTGAACACATTTAGTCTGTCGTTTAAAAGATTTTATAAAGTCTCCTTGTCCACTTTGTTCGCCGCAGAACGCCAGTTTGCCTTGAACTGTTTCTCGTTCAAAACGGCTTTTTGAGTCTTCTTAAGGTTCCGCTTGACGATGGCCCAATATTGTTAGATTAGGTGGAGCTCTGGCGTGTTGGGAGGGTTCTTGGACACCACTCCAACGTTCTTGGCAGCACACAACTCTATGGTCTTTTTTTCCGTAATGGAATTATTCCAAATCCGGCCAAAATAGAACGGGACAATTGTGTTGCTTCAGGAAAGGCAGTAGACGTTTTTGTAGGTACTCGCTCAGACAAGTTCCTGGTTGGGGTGCTATTAATAATCACACATCACATATTCCAGTGACTGTCGCCACTGGCAAATAGATTCGTGGAAATTTACCGTGTCGGCTTCATCAAAGAACGGTATAAAATGGAACAAATATTCACTTTGAGGCAAAAATATCCTCCAAAATAAGTACAGTACCTTTACGCATCATCAATTAATCGACTTCAAAGCCGCATATGATACTGTTATTCGAAAAGAGCTATGGAAGATCATGGACAAGAACGAATTTCCGGGCAGACAGATCCGACTAATCAAGGCTACTCAGGGCTCAGGTGAATTATCGGATTGATTCGAATACCGCACGGGGCTTCGTCAAGGTGATGGAATCTCTTGCCTGCTGGTCAACATTGCTCTTGGAAGTGTTATGAAACGGGCGGCGTTCAAGATTCAGTCAATTCATCTGCTTTTTCGATGACGTAGGCATTGTCGGCAGAACACTAGGTTAAAGCATGAAGCAGTGAAGATTGGTTTGAAGATAAATACGTCCAAAACGAAGTACATGCTGACATGTGGAAACGAACACGGCAGGGCTCAGCTAGGCAGCAGTGTAACGATCAACAGAGATGACTTCGAGGTAGTCGACGAATATGTCTGTCTCGGTTCACTTGTTACTGCGACAATGGTAATAACCGTAAGATCCGGAGGCGTATTATCAGTGGAAGTCGTGCCTACTATGGGTTCCCCGAGCAACTGCGGTCGAACAGACTTAGCTCCCGTACAAAACACTAAGAAGACCGGCTGTTCTCTACGGCATGAGACGTGGACAATGCTTGAGGAGGATTTGCGTGCACTCGGAATTTTTGAACGACGGGTGTTAAAAACCATTTTTGGCGGAGTGCAAAGGGCTAGAGTCTGGACGAGGAGGACGAACCATGAGCTCACGCAACTCACTGACAGTGTTCGTAAGGTGGACATATCTTGACGACTATGATGGGCAGGACAAGTTGCAAAAATTCAGGACAAGAAGAAGAGCGTTCGATGGGAATCCGGTTGGCACAACGAGCAAAAAGGTTAGACCAAGTGGAGCACGATTTAGGAAGCGCGAGGTGCCTGGGAAAGGGATTGGAGAGAAGCAAACATGAATCGAGAAAGTTGGGTGAAAGCTGTTTAACCCATTAATATCGAAGGTGTATTACATTTGGAATTTATTCGTGGAATTGTTTTAAAAGTTGTTTTCTATTAAAATAAGTAGTGTTTTTCAAAGTATGTCCTCAATTTCTGAAGAAAGTACTAAGCAGTGTTTGAAGAAAACTTCACTTATTTTGATGTTCTTCAACCTAAAACGGCATAAAATAATACTAAAAACATCATCAAGAATTGTAACGAATAAAAGGAGTCGTGTATAAATTACGAAATAGTTTATGGGTGGAGGGCCTGGGTCCTCAGAAATTCTGAGGAGAACCGTGCATAAATTATGTTAAATTAGTTAAATTTTCAGAATAGACGACTTGCGATAGACCGTAATGCTTCGTCAAAATTCCATTAAACTCCATATAACGCTACGTTATAACTGTGGGCCATGTTCATGGACATGAGTTAACGGAGGGGAACTACGTGGCCTATCACAAAACAGAGGTGCTCCCTGTCAATTATCATAAAACGTATGATATAGCTATTCGAAGAAATTCTCGGATGACCTAGAACACTAGAAAATGTAGAAAGACTACCCAACGTGTGCTTGTGAACCTAAATAAACCGGTGAATGAGTAGGAAAATGAAGCGTTTCAAGGTACGAATGACAAAAGGCTTACTCACTCTGACCTGCTTAAGGCTATAGAATATCTCGAACGATCCGAGATATTCTTTTAAGCAGTGACGGCGCACAGGATGTGTTTGCCTGTTCACTTGGAGATCAGTTGTATCAAGACTTCATCAAGGTATACGCAGATTTAGAATGTCTGGACTGTTACAATACAAGAACATTGAAAAGGGATTTTCAAGAGCAAATCAGATGAAATCACGGTACTGTGCAATAAAAGATTGGTTTATGAGCCAACAAGTGACTGAACTGGCATCTGTTAATAAGACCATTGTTGAGCCCCCAGCGCCAGCCAGCTTCCAACTGCACCTTCCCAAGTTCGATGGAGACTACTCTCCGTGGATGGGATTTTGAGACACATTTAAGTCTATGGCCTACGATGTTTCAGAAATCCCACCAGTAACGAGGTTACAGGAAAGTGTACGAGACTATAGATCAACTTGGGAAATCCTCTTCAAACGCTATGATGACCAGCGTTTCGTAAAAACGGTCTCATCAGAGATGAAGCACCGTCATACATAGCTCAAGGTAGCCAGTTTCCTTATCAACGGTAAGCTCCGAGGAATAATGGATCAGCGCATCCAGCCACCGAATGCGGTATGCCAGCTCAAGTCCATTCGCCGAGCACAGCTTTCCTATGTTGAAATTTGTCATAAGCAGATAATTTCCCATCAACATGAAAGGCTTTAGGCATGAACAGTAGTTTATTGCTAGAACGAAGAGAAATGAAGAGAAAGTATTGATAGTTCCGTTAGAGTACGGCAGGCTGTGAAAATTGAAAGATGTAATTTGAAAACGAGCAGGGCATTTGAACGGTAGTATACGATCGGCACACATTCTTTTACCAAGCAACACCAGATGCAGAGTGGTCAGGGGGGAGAGGCGGGGGGTACCCTCTTGACTGGCAAAACAATGTGCGACTGATCGTGCTCATATACTACCTATTGCTTGATCTGGTTCTAGCGATTTGTTTGTTTCCCTCTCCCAATGCCTAATGTTGAATTTTATTTTTGGCATGCACTGACTCTTTCACACATATTATTCCTATGTTGTTCGTTCGATGAATTTGGAAATGAGCATTCCGGATTGTGTCGCTGGCTCGTCGTCTAAGTGTGTAGCCAGAAAATGCCAACATCCACATCACTGGTGTTGAAAACTTGAAAACTACGGTATCGCACCTAGTCTACACAACCATCCGCCCACGAGACGAGAATTACACTAGTGAGCTGAAATCCCTATTGCTTCCAATCTTAACCACTGAGCCTCCAGGCAAGAACGTGGATATTTCGAATTGGTGCTTTCCTAAATCAGTAGACTTGACTAATTCCATGAATACCTGAGGAGTGATAGGATACACCTCAACCGTTGTTCAACAACGCTTATCGAAACGATCTTCGGGTCGCAGTTATCACAATACTGTACGGATTTCTCTTCGCTGTTGTACCGTAATCATCACCAACAACCTGGAATCACTGAAGTTCTTGAGTCTATAAATACCTGTCGAATTTACTCAGCAAACGAGGCAGCTTGTGAGAATCTGTACCGTACTACTACTTCAAGAAACGCAGAAGACAGGTATGTGGCCGCACTATTCTATTCTATTCTATCTAACGCTCACACAGCCAGTAATTAAAAGCATTTTGGAGAATACTATAACCAGTATATTTCGTAGCAACATTAATATTTGTGGCATATTTGTAATATGGCAAAAATATTAAAACGGCCAGGCCACTATGTAGCGACAGGTATGACAGGTATGTAGCCGCACTTCCAAAACCTCAGAATTCCCATATCCAACTCGGTGAATCTCGAGTCATTACCATCTCGAGGCCAATTAGATCAAACCTCCACATTCAAGCAATAAACTTGAAATGCCAAGAAAGAAAAAGAAGAATATAATGACAAAACCCTGATTTCACAAAACCCCATAGAATTTATCCCTTTGCAAGTCATTTGTGAACATTTCAATTTTTTCACAAAACACCTCAATACTACGCTACCGCTTACTTGCAGCACACAGTGACACACTTTACTTCCCATTACATTCCACTTGTCCGGTGCTCTGCTTCGCTTATCAGTGCTTTCGAAAAACCGGCTCCTCACATTGTCGCCTGCCCTGCCACCGTTGCGGTCCTAGTAAACGAAAGATATTTATTCTCTCTTCTTCTTTTTTATGACGACAACACAAACAAACAAGGGGCGCAACAGTCAATAAACATTGCCAAATGATTCTCCACCGGTACTACGAGATAAACAGCTTTGAGTATAATCGCTTTAGACAACACCGTTTTTCTCTTCGGGAGCAGAAGGCAAACTTTCGAGCAAAGTGAGAATTCAAAGAAATCAAACATCCTTATCATGAAGGATCGCATAAGTTAAACATCAATTACCATTCGAGCTTGTTGAGGCGGCAGCTGGCGGTCGTAGACTGGTTGTCGTCTCCTACATATTTTCCACCCGCTATTGATGTCCTCGTTGTGCACCACGTCCCTCTACCTCAGGGGAGTTCCGTTTCAACGGTTCGGCTTATCTTCCACCAATACCAAGACCAAGGCCTGATGGACGTTCGGACGCGGTTTGCGGTTATTGGGTGTGGCCACATGTTGATGTACAGTATATGTAGTCACCATAAAACTCCAAACATGCCATGGCTTTCGGGGATTTCACGACGCCAAAATATGCCTCTCGCTTCCTAGTGGATCGTAAAAGTCGGCCAATTTGACGATGGAGGGGAAAAATTCGATTCTCGGAAATGGAAGCCCATGGAACGGGTTATGAGGCATTAGCAGCGCCTCGTGTAACCGGGAGGTATAGGAACCGAATAAGTAGTTTGAGGTTAATGGGATACAATTTGGCTGGCGTCAAGATGGCAAGGCAGTTCGGGCGAGCAGGTTGGACCTGAACCGGGTATTGCGTAATGTGATTTCCGTTAAATGGTAAAGCGACACGCTGGCCACTAGACTGGAATGCAAAGGGCGATACCATTACCGATTAATCTACCCAAATTTAAAGGCATTTTTATTTTTTAAACTGAGGAATCGTGGAAAACCATAGTTGCAAATGAAATCAGCCTCAAGCTATTTTTTTGTACGGGCGATGCCTGAAAACTTACCATTGCTTACCGGAGAAATACACATTTGTGTTTTTTTGTCTAGATAATTCTCATGTGTGGTTGAAGTTTCTATTTCATTTGTATGAGAAACCCCCCCCCCCTCCCCTCCAGAGAGGGAAGTGGTCTCGAATCACCATAGGAAAAAACCTGCCTCCAAAAACCCCCCACATGCATAATTTGGTTCCATTTGCTTGATTTGTTCTCGAGTTATGCAGAAATTTGTGATTCTTTTGTACAAGAGCCATGCCTTCCTGATAGGGGAGGGGCCTCAAATCACCATAGAAACTTTTCTTGTCTTCAAAAACCCCCACATGCCTAATTTGGTCCCATTTGCTTGATTAGTTCTCGAGTTATGCAGAGATTTCTGTTTCAATTGTATGGAATCCCCCTCCTTTCAGACAGGAGTCTCGGGCCATCATAAGAACCTTCTCCGGCCCCAAAAACCCCTACAAAATTTCGTATCAGTAGGGATAATTTTCATGTTTGGTTAAAATTTGTAATTCGTTTGTATAAGAGCCCCTTCTTGCAGAAGGAGGAAGGGTCTTAAGGCACCGTAGAAACATTTCTCGCCTTCAAAAACTTCCACATGCCAAATTTGATTCCATTTGCTTGATTAGTTCACGAGGCATGTACAAAAAAAACTGTTTTATTTGTATAAGAGACATCCCTTCCTGATATGGGAGGAGTCTCAAACCACCATAGAAACATTTTTTGTGTCTAAAAACCCCCATATGCCAAATTTGGTTCTATTTGCTTGATTAGTTTTCGAGTTATATGGAATTATATGGGGAAGTTGTATGGGAGACCCGAGGATCGTTCTTACTATCATAAGAACCTTCTCGGGTTCCAAGAACCCCTCCATACTAAATTTCACGGCGATCTGTTCAGTAGTTTTCGAGTCTATAAGGTACAGCCAGACAGACAGACAGACAGACAGGCAGCACTCTCGCGTCACTTTACTCAATTTTTGAGTACAATTGTATGCTATCTCTTTTTCTCTCATGGAAATGTTACTCAATTTTCGTAAAAAGTGGATCTACTCAAAAATTGAGTTGATCCACTTTTTAACGAAAATTGAGTAATATTTCCGTGAGTTAAAAAGAGATAGCTTACAATTGTACTCAAAAATTGAGTAAAGTGGCGCGAGAGTGAGAAGGACAGATAGACAGGCAGGCGACAGACAGACAGACAGACGACAGACAGACGACAGACAGACAGACAGACAGACAGACAGACAGGCAGACAGACAGACAGACAGACAGACAGACAGACAGGCAGACAGACAGACAGACAGACAGACAGACAGACAGGCAGGCAGGCAGGCAGACAGACAGACAGACAGACAGACAGACAGACAGACAGACCGACCGACAAACAGATAGACAGACCGACAGACAGACAGGCAGGCAGGTAGACAGACAGACAGACAGACAGACAGACAGACAGACAGACAGACAGACAGACAGACAGACAGACAGGCAAGCAGGCAGGCAGGCAGGCAGGCAGGCAGACATACAGACATACAGACAAACAAACAGACAAACAGACAAACAGACAAACAGACAGACAGACAGACAGACAGACAGACAGGCAGACAGACATGCAGACAGGCAGACAGACAGACAGACAGACAGACAGACTGATATTCATTTTTTCTATATATTGTTTTTTTGAAGTCACCCAAATGTACTCTGCAGATGAATTTCAGGGGAATTCAGATCATGTTGCACCAAGGCGTACCAAGTTCTGCTATTTTTTTAAATGAAAACCCCTTACATTTTTGAAATTCAAAATCTCTCAAACAAACTTATCAAATATTTCCGTGCACATTCCACATTATTTGGCATGGTTTTATGTTAATGTGTGTCTACATTCATCACAAAACATCTATAAAGTAACTTGAAGTCTTCAAGGAATTCCAATATGTCCTGAAGTTGAGATCTTGATGCTCTATTGACACAATGTGGTATGATTCGCACGTTTCCTACACATACACCACTTCATCAAGTCCATGAGCATGATTAATCGCCCGAGGATGCTACTGCGTTATTACCAGGTCACTTATAATCACACTGAGAACCAACAGATGCTGCCTAAGACTAACATACATTTTGAATGTGTAAAAACTACTGATTTAGAAGGTGACCGTTTCAACGGCGCGAAATCATAAGCCTTTAAATTCTTAAATAGGGAAAATCTGGGAAAACCAAAACTTCACGAACGACAGTTTCAAGCTATTATCAATATTTTGGTGTAAAGAAATTCTCGAAATATTTTGTAAACTTAGAGTCTTATCAAATTTGCTGACAGGACTTCAGGTTTTTCCTTCCTCCCCAGAATCATAGCAAAGATAATCTTAGCTCACTCTGTGAATTGCTTTCAAAATCAGCGTCGTGTGCATCCAAACATTAAAAGCAAAGCACAATTTTAGTTTGATCCTCTTTGAGAACCAACTGGCTCTCCAGAAGATTCGGAATATCCGTAAAATTGGCCAGTTCTTGGAAGTAGCCCCGAAAGGACTTTTATTTTTGCAATCAACATTTAGTTTGCGAAAGTAGGATGAACTTCAATTTGTGGTCTGAAGATGTCCCTTCAGAGGTCGTATGGTGGCCACCCGGAAGATCCGGAACTTCCGTAAAAATGGCCAGTTCTTGGAATTAGTCCCAAATAGACGACCTCATTTATTTGCAATCAACATTTAGTTTATGAAAGTATAATAGAATGAACTTCAATTCGCGGTCTGAAAATGTTCCTTTAGAGGTCATATGGAGACCACCCGGAAAATCCGGAACATCCGTAAAAGTGTTCAGTTCTTGGAATTAGTCCCAAAAAGAATGATTAGATGCAATCAACATTTAGTTTTAAAGAGTAGAATGAATTTCAATTTGTGGTCTGAAGATCCGGAACATCCGTTGAAATCGTCGGGTAAAATGTACGCTGAATTCGCGCGACGACCTCAGCAAGTTCCTTATCCAATGCAGAAAAGCTCATCCGGGTGCGAGACGAAGCACCAAAAAACAAGAAACGAGAAAAACCTACTGACGCACAATCTATCTGAACAAACACGATCACACACGCTTTGAGTGGGAATCGATTAACTTCACTCTGGTATTCCATAAAGGGTGTCCACGATGAAATTGCCACACTATGAAATTGCTCTAACTTTTTAACCGTTGGGTAGAATTTAATGAAAATTTGGGTGGATTTAGTTCATAGTGCATTATTTACATCCTGCAAGTAAAGTCCTGTGATCAAAACTCGCGGAAATGGAGTCGAAAGAACAGCTTGTGCTTGATAAAATCTTGCGCATTCATCACGAGAACAAGGATCTCTCGCATCGTTCCATCGCTAAAACGTTGGGAATCGCGAATTCCACGGTGTAGCGAGTGATTAAGCGGTTCGAGGAACGGTTGACCACCGATCGGAAGCCCAGAAGTGAAGGAAAAAGTATTCCGTACAACACCAAAAATCACAACCGCGTAGTTGAGGGCTTTAACCGAAATCCGAACGCCTCCGTTCGGGATGTGGCTAAGAAGCTGCACCTAAGCCGAAGTTTTGTCCAGAAGGCCAACACTAAGGCTGGGCTTCGAACGTTCAAGGTACAAAAGGCCCCTAATCGCGACGAGAAGCAGAACAAGTCCGCCCAAACCCGTGCCAGGAAGTTGTACCTCAACATGCTGACGAAAGTTGAATGCTGCATCAGGGACGACGAAACATATGTGAAGGCCGACTTCAAACAGATCCCCGGCAACCTGTTTTTCACGGCCAAGGATAAGTTCAGCGTTCCGGAGCATGTCCGCACTCAGAAGATGTCCAAATTTGCGAAGAAATTCCTGGTTTGGCAAGCCATCTGCACGTGCGGGAAGCGGCTTTCGTGACCCAGGAAACGATGAACGGACAAGTGTACATAAAAGAGTGCCTCCAGAAGTGGCTGCTTCCTCTCCTGAAGGCCCACAACGTCCCAACAATCTTCTGGCCGGATTTGGCCTCATGCCACTACTCCAAGGACGTGCTGAAGTGGTATGCGGACAATAAGGTCAATTTCGTGCCGAAAATGTTCAACCCTCCCAACACTCCGGAGCTCCGCCCCATGGAGAAGTACTGGGCGATTATGAAGCAGCACCTTCTTAAACGACCTAAGGTAGTGAAGACAGTCGAGGAAATAAAGAAAGTATGGGTTTACATGCAAAAAACGGTTGATTCACAGGTTGTGCAGAATCTTATGGCCGGGGTTAAGGCCAAGGTGCGGGCATTTGCGTATGGACTGTAAATAAAATACGAGTAAAATGGTAAAATGAAGTTTAATAGTTATTTGTCAATCCCTGAAAATTGGATGGCAATCGGATGATAACTCGAATTTTGCGAATCAATTTTGTGTGTGACAATTTTATCGTGGACACCCTTTAGATGTTCTTCAAATTCCGGATGCTTTCAGAACTCCGGGGTTTTTCCAAGTTATATTTCTTCAGATGTTATAGGACCTTTCCAGACATACTCGGAACTTTTAGTAGCTCAAGCAACCATGCAACATTCTCAGAATGGAACTGGAACTTCCTTGTCCATTGCAATTGAAATTTCATAAAAAATCTCAAACGTTATAATATGATATGATTAATATGATTTTGCACACATATTAGGATTTTTTTAAGAAAGTTTACAATGCTTTTTACACGCGTTTGGAAATCTTCAAAATTTCATGACATTGTTCCAAACAATGAAGAAATTGTTGTGGTGTTTTATAAGAAGAGTTTTTAATAGTTCCAGAATTGGCTGTTTTCAAAACTCTTCGTGATTTTTAAATGTGTTTTAAGACTCTTCTATGGTCTTTGGAACAATGGAAAACATATCTATGCACTTTCGTAACTTTTCATAGATTTTCAGAATTTGTAAAAAGTCGTGAAAACATTTCTTAGCACTTTTTAACATGTTCAAAAAGAATTTTAGAAGCAATTGAATCCGAAAAATCTACAATAATAATAACATAGAAGCTTTCTAGAATGTTAAAGAACTTTTCAGAAGTTTTCAGAAGTTCGGAAAAGTTTTTGAAAGTTCGTGGAAATTATTGAATTAACCAGTAGATCTTGAACTGCTGAAACTAACCTGACCTTTCCAGAGTATCTATCGCATTTTTTTTGATTCAGTAAAAATAAATGCAAAATTTCCTATAATCTCAGAATTCTTCAGAATAGTTTTATAGTTTCTTGGATTTTTTTCGGTTTTCTCAGATGTTTTTGGAAATATTCGGTAAAGCCATAAATTTTTGCAAATTTTTTCAATCAGAAATATTAAGAACGCATTAGAATTGTCCAAACGGTTTTCGGAACCGTTCAGAAGTTTTTTAATGAAATTTCAGCAGCTTTTGGAATTTCTCAGATATTTTAAGAGCTTTTCGAATGTTCTCTGAACTTTTCGGAATTAATAAGATCTTCTAATCATTTTTCGGAATTTTCAAAAGTTTGTAGAATTCTTCACAACTTTTTGAAGATATCCAAAAAAAGATATTCTTGGAAATTCTTGGCAATTTCATGATCTTTTCAGATTTTTGTTCTGTATCTAAAAAGTCAATAAAACTTTGCAGTTATTCAGTCTACGCAGACATTTTCGGAACGTCAAACAAATTTTCAGATGCTTTTGGAATTTCTCGGAAATTCTGCGAACAACAAAAATTTCTTTGTAAATTTTGTAATATTTTGGAATATCTTATATTGTTTAGGTTTCCGTCAAAAGATTGTAACATTGTTAATTGTAAAGTTTTAGATTTTCTCGGAAATTTTTCTATTTTCTCAGAAATTTTTGAAATATTTTGTATGTTTCTAAAATTTAGCATTCTTCGTAAACTCTCAGAATTTTTTAGAACATCTTAGAACTTATGAGAGGTATTCGGAACTGTTAAGAGTTAAGAGTAGATAAAACCATGCAGTTTTTGCATTTTAAGAATGTCTAAGAACTTTTGAGATGTTTTTGGAATGTCTTGGAAATTTGGCGAACTTCTTTAAATTTCTGTGACAGTTTTGGAATATCATGGAATTTCTAATCCTGTTTAGGTTTTCGTCAGGAGATTGTAGAATTTGTCTGAGCCGTTAAAAGACTTTTATAATTTCTCGGAAGTTATTCGATTCTCTCAGATATTTTTGAAATATTGGAAATGTTCCTAGAAAACTCTCAGAAATTTTTAAAAAGTCTATGCACTTATCAGAGGTATTCCGTCAGTTTTGTATGCAAATTCGTTTATGGGCGGTAGCTTTTGGAATATCTCGGTTATTTAAAGAACTTTTCAAAAGTTCTTGGAACATTTCGGAATTTCTAAGATTTTCTTATTTTTTTGGGATTATTTAAATTATTTTTTGTGAATTTTCTCAACACTTATGCACCGGAAAGCTTTGTGATCTGCTGAAAAAATTAAAAAATTTATTTTAGCGAAAACTACACAGCAAAAGCAAAACACGTCAGCTTCAAAGCACGGCTTGCTGCGATCTACATAAGCCCGATTTCCGATTTGGGCCGATTTTTACCAGTAGTACAAATCTTGAGCAATTCATGATTAGGGCCTAAACGCCAATTGTAAACAATGAACTTAAACTTTAAACGTCGATTTCTATCGAATCCTTAAACAATCTCACGAATTGAGAGCAGCATCTGGTAGAGGAATGTTTGTTTACCATATGATGTATTTGGATATCGTAAGACTCTTGTCAATCGTGGGAGATCAGCGTTTAAAGTGATTGTTTACAATTGGCTTTTAGGTGCTAATCATGAATTACTGGAGAAATATCCGCTTTGAACCGGTCTGAACCCCATTTAAACCAACAGTAAATATGCAGTTGGGACAACCAACTAAGAGTGATGGCGATTTTTCATTGGGATAACAAGGTAAATTTTAAGTAACACTTGAGAGCCTACTTGGACCGATTTAAACCAGCAGAGAGGATACTATTGGGGTCACTCACAAAGTGTGATGATGGATTATAATTGGGAAAATGAGGTAAATGCTTGAGACTGATTCAACCAATTCAATACGCCTACATATCTACACCGTATTTTAACATAATTCATGATCTACATGCTTGAACAAGTGATAAAAACCATTAAAAGGAACAAATCTCACAAATATTTTTTTTCATTAGGGCGAATCTTACATTGACAGATTCTCTCCGGTCTCGCTCTATTTCATTTATTACAGCGTCATTATAAAACTTTTGAGGGATTCTGTAGTACAGATCGAAACATAACAGTGGTGGCTAGCATACTCTACAAAAAGTAGAATGAAAAACGTAAAGGTGATTGAAATATGAATGAAAGAGAAAGTAATCAAAGAGAGTCTCTCAATGTTAGATTCGCCATAATGAAAAAAACCCTAGCAATGTTTTTTTTTTAAGTTGTTCTAGACCTTCTAGACAATTATTGTATCCTACATGTTCAATAATACGATGTCTCGACCGTACTTATTAGTTGGAAAAACTCCACACATCATAACACTGCACAGTGGTCCAGAATGCGAATTTAACTGGAAAGACATATTTTCAGCCTAAGTTTGATGATGTGGAGCAAAATTGTCTTCTGCAAAGTTGTTTCTAATAACTAATAACAAGGCCTTCTTTTGGTGTGAATGAAAACTAGGGTGGTACTTATTTTCAGAGAAATTGAAAATCTAACTTTTTTATTTGCAAAAATAAAGGCATACATTTCTTTCTTTCAGCTTTCAGCGAAGTTGCCTTCCCATTGATACAAGAACAATAAAAGTTACAACTTTTGGTGTGCTGAAATCTTCTCTTTCGCATGTCAAATAAATGTTACTGTGGTTTTTGTAAACCACAGTTGGGGCAAAACAAATATATTTGTCAACAGCATTTGAAAGGACATTTACAAACTTTTCCAGGATACCTCACATCAAGATTTTGGTGATTTCGTGTGATTTCGAAATCGTGGTTAAGCGCGGAGCTACAGAATCCTATATTTTAACAATATTTCTTATATTTGAGGATCAACCAAATGAAGATCATATGTAATAGATACGAATGCTAGTAGTAGTTTTCAATTACATAAATATAAACACCATTATAAATATATCATGGGAAGGGAGGGACCATCAAGGCACCCGATTGAAGCACTCTGCATGGGGAAAGTGGGAATGTCAACTCCCCATTGCTAACAGTTTCTGAATAGAGGGCAGGCTCTTCTTCCCGCCCATTGGGACATCCTCATGTTAGATAGCTCGCTCTTATGGACAATTGCTCAATCTTGTTAGAAGGAGATTCTTTATATCCCTGTAGAAACGTATAAGTAATGTTGCCGATCAATACACCCAACCCTTTTTGGCCCTTCATACAATGGCATGGTTAGGATTATCAGTGGTTATTAAAGCTTGATCAAATCTAACAGAGAAGAGAGCCCATTGCTGTCGGAATTAGTTTCCGTTCTACAGTGGGTGGTAGTAGATATCATACATCATCATCATATCTCATGCACTTGGAATAATGTTAATAAGCTACCAACAACGCAAATGATAATTTTGAATTAAACATGGAAATCGTCGGGTTGAGTTATTTTATATGATTGATGACACAACCTTATAAAAAAAGTTGGCTTGTCTAAAACAGTTGCAAAATGTCCCATGGACAAATACAGAACTCCCTTGGGAGTTTTAATTTTGGTGGAGCAAAAAGTGATTCCATGAGGTGAAAACCTGAAGAATTTCGCATAAAATAAGTGGAACTGACTCGACTTATAGGCACGAAAAACAAATGTGTGAACAGCGTTTAGCAACGAATAATTTGTGCTGCGGAGAGATGGTTTCGTAGATGCGACTATATGCATTTCAATCTTTTTAATTTTTTTTCTAAACTGAAATTTTGAACTTCAACTTCTTTTCATTAATAAAAGAATTCCGTTCCGCTTATAATTAGTACAGGGTTATTTTTGAATAGTTTTGTTCAAAGGTATTAAAACGATACTCAAACTATATATAATAACGTATTTCTGTATTCCACTGAAAAAAACACTCACTCCAGGCCACTCACAAGCCTCAACAGTATCTTTACTGGTGGTTTAAATCGGTCCTCAAATTCGATATCTCAACGAATTCTTGTATTCCATTTAAAAAAAACTACTCACACTTGGTAGTAGTTCCAACAACCTTCTTACTGTTGAATCCTAGAGGGTTTGAGCTGTTTAGTGGAATACTTGTAACTATAATTTAGAAGAAAAATTAGTAATCTCCAAGTAATCTCCATTTAATTCCAACTACCTTTGCTTATCTTCGACAGATACGCGTATTTCGTCTACAATGTGCAGACTTCTTCAGTGTCTCGTACTGTCGATTTATTAGTACGAGACACTGAAGAAGTCTGCACATTGTAGACGAAATACGCGTATCTGTCGAAGATAAGCAAAGGTAGTTGGAATTAAATGGAGATTACTAATTTTTCTTCTAAATTATAGTTCTTACTGTTGTTTTAAATCGGTCTTAAAACTCGATATATTAACATAATTTTCTTATGAGTGGCCCTCAACAGGATCCATACTGTTGGTTGATATCAGTTCTAAAGTTTGAAGAACTTTGATGTGAATCTCTGTACAGAGAATAAACAAGGAACATAGTTAAACATCGGATTCGCTGCTGGCGTCAGTTGGATTCAGCGCACCGTTTACCAAAACGGATCCCGCTGCGAAACCCAACCATTTTTTCCAACATCCCATTATTTTTTCGTGGAAGAGCAGTGGAATCCACGGCTTTCTTAAAAATGAGTATCACGTCAACACATTAGTACCCTTTAGGGGGATGCCGACGCCGGTTTTGCCTCAGTTTGGGATCACCAGTTTTCACACATTGAGGATGTATGCTATTCCCAAGCATCATCTGATGGTTCTCTGTGTAATAACAGCTGATCTGGCAATAACGGAATAGCAGGAATCAGCGGCTCGGTCGCACATCATAAAACTGGAACGTATTCAGTATCGGTGTCTTCGTATCGCGTCAGGTTTCAGGTGCACTCGACTCAATCTATGAGTTCTGAAGTGCTGGCTGACATGTTGACACGTTCGGATCGGTTTTCACAATTGTCTCTCCGGCTTCTCACCAGATGTGAAGTTTTGAACCCCCAGATGATCGAAAACTTTGAGAAGCTTCTCTAGTTGAATCCTCAAACTCGCTTCATGACTTTGTACCATTTGAACATAACACAAGAGGTCAGCCCTTCGCCGAATACTTGAAATCGTTGCTGCTTCTCCGACAAAACTTTTTTTTAGTCTCAGTTCTATGGAGGCTATTCACTTCTTGTGTCCGGTAAAGCCCTCCTCGTATTTTCTCATGGAAATACAGGAGCTTCTAAGTGCTTTATCTTCGCGTTATTGTATCATGGGTCCCTTCGAAACTGGGCAATGAGAGAGCGGACTCGCTTGCAAAGGTGGGCGCTATGAAAGGCGATACTAACGATCGAAAAGTCGCATTCAATGAATTTTTCCCTATTTTTCCTCAACAGTCTCTCGTCAGCTGGCAGTATGAATGGAGTAAAGAAGATGTGGGGCGTTGGCAACATTCTATCATCCCGAAGGTGTCCATGAGATCTTGATTTGGGGGAATGGATGAGGGTCGAGACATTCGTGTGATGTCTCGCCACATGTCTTATCATTTGTGTTTGAACGGTCATTTATACCGAGGTTGGGCTGAGCGCAAGCAATACCTGTGAATGTGGACAGTAACTATTTTTGTATAAAATTTACATGTCAGGTATCTTCGGCATTTTGATAGTTGACAACTTACACTATATGAATGTATATAAGATTTGGTTTAAGGACATAATATCAAGATGTTAGGGATCTGGAAATGTAAGTTTGAGATTCTTCATACTAATTCCCATACAAACTTTGAATAGCGTGTGCAAAGCCAAATTAAAACCAAATGTGTTCAAATTTTTGGGGACTATCAGGACCCAAATTGGCGTCGATAAAGCTTAGGGAGCAAATATTTCAAATTTTGCATCAGCC
>JASCZW010017197.1:0-17440 GCA_034211315.2 Aedes japonicus | reverse complement strand
GCCCAGTTCGTTCTTGTCATTGCTAACTAATTCCAGTAGGAAAAACCACATTAAACGACATCTTGCCATATTTGAAAGGATCTATAATTAACTGAAAATCGCTGTCTCTAGACGTCAAATTCATTAAACAAAGCAGAAAGATGAGAAATTTATTCTCATTTTCCCTTCCGTGAGCGAAAATCAATTATATCAATTTTTTTAGTGATGAAAATCTTAGAAAACCCCCACAAAATATCAAGTCAATCCACCACGCTGAAATTGGCATATATATCTGCAGACCGCCAGACTCAATGGTTACGAAAAGAGAACAATTCAAACTATCATCAACAAACATCTTCATAGGGTATTACAAACAACTCTCTCTGACTCTCACCTGAACCCCTAAAACGTGTATCCGTCCCCTTAGATAAAGATATTACGCAAAAGCTGAAACCACGACTTTGCAAATTTGGTTGAAGACACGTTTCTACAGCGGTAATCAATTCCCCCGTCCGCATGTTCGTTAAACCAAAGTGGTAGTCATGCCAGAGGGGGCGGGGGCGCTGAAATCAGTATAACGCTGCAGCAAATATATAACCCGCCAGCGCCGGGTTCCGGTATCAACCAGCGGTGACGAGGCGCCCACCTGGGCGATAAAGGACTTTCACATAGCTTCGTCCACAGTTGCAGAACACATCTTCGCGGAGAGTGAGAAGCATAACGACAAAATTTTTAAATACAATCTGGACCCCTCTCCGCCTGGAACTAGACGTTCCAAAGTTAAACACAAATCTGCAGCAAAGACAAGGTAACAGGTACACATGGTTCATAATTTATTACCTAACCGACAAAAAGCGGAAAAAAGCGTTGCTTTACTGTGCATACAGAATAACAAAGGTTAGATACAATGGAAAAGGCGAGTAGATAAGTAATGTATTTTTTGAAGAAGCAAATATGGGTGTAAAAAAAATGTTATCTATATGCAGTACATGTTTTTGCATTGAATGGTTGCTATTCTCCAGCTGCTAATTTGAAAAAAAAAAAATTAAAGGGATGGAGAAGGATGTTCGCTCCATATGGCACCAAGAGTGGTTTGGCTAATTTTCGCTAGAGATAAAGAAGATATGAAGAAAGTGTTGAAAGCGTTCCGTCGTGTACGGTAGGTTGGAAGAACAGATGTATTGAAAATTAAGGCGAAAGACATGGAGTAAAGTAGTACTCGACTTGAGTTTCATGACTTTGCCTGGAGGTTGATTAGAACGGATGAATCGCCACCTTAACGAGCAAGGTGACGTTTGGAAGGCGCTCATGTACACCACTGATGGCTGTGATAGTTATTCGCGATATGCACTATGCACGCTCCTGTTTTTGACTCTACTCTGGAGGATGAAAACGCAACTATTAAGTGAAATTTAGGTATAATAAATACAATACTATCTGTTCTAGTTAGGGTGGTATAATGGAGAAAAATCTGGCGGCTGTTTTCATGCCAGGCAAGTTGAGGCTCACACAATTATGAGGCTGGTTGTTTCTTTTGTCTGCAGGAGCAAGTAGGATCTGCATGGCCAAAAACGATAACTGCATAGCCAGACGCAGCCTTCTTTGCAAGGACTTGAGCTCAAAGAAGGGTGTACCTTTAAAATCTGCACGATAAGTTGCACGGTACTTTGAGACAAGATCCTGTCGCTTCCTGCATCAGGAAAGATTCAGGTAATGTAATTGCACAGTATCTGTTATCTCTCAACATTTGACGCTGTTGGAATCAGTTAAGAAGATCCGGAAAAAATCGTCAGATCAACGTAGTGATTTGCACAAGCCTTTGCTCGATATGTAGCTAAGTTGCAAGACTTTTGTACAGAATACAAAACTCGGCTGGATTACATGCATTTGTAGTTCCAGAAATTAAAACCATGACGAAAACAGAAAACGGTCGCAAATGCCGTAGCTGGAAGTTATGCAAACCAAGTTAACGAAACCACCACTGCTGCGCATATTGGATGACGAACATGAAGCGGGGCTTCGCTGATTCGGCTTGTATGTGACTTCTTAAGGTAAATCATGATAGTTTACGGGCCTCCGGGTTGAAGATGTCAGTTAGCAGAGGTTCTATGCCATTGACGTTTGCGAGCGCAGTACACCTTGCGTTCGACAAACACCATGAATGGATGAAGACCATCGGCAGGAAGGTATGCCAAAGCTGCTTCTCACGCTGTCCTGAATGCTCCACCACGGTCGACGATCTTCTGGCCAGTTGGCACTATTCACAAGCACGAAGGACGTGCTAGAGTGGTATATGTCTCGATTTCATGCCAAACATCAAGACCACCAAACCGCTCCAGGAACTACGTCCAGCCAGAAAAATGCTGACAATTACTTCGGAAGGCACCTTCAAAACAGCAAGCCGGTAATCCGCGAAAAATGCAGCTTTGTGGATTCTTGCGAAAACAAAACGCCGCAGTTTATGGTCAAAGCGCCGCCTGATCAGACCACGGCCGTTGTCGGCCTCCCGCTGTTCCCCGAAGGGTTATCCTCCGTGCCAATCAGATCCATGGCTATATCTCGCCAACCTCGCGTCTGCGGAGAGTCCGCAAGGTCGCCTTCTATGATCGATCACCTTGCCGCTTTCAGTTGCCTGTACGGCTGCGCTTTAAATGGATTCGTTTTCGAGAGCCATTTTAACAGGGTTGTCGTCCGACGATGCGCCCGGTAAATGCCCCGCCATCGTAGTCGACCGATATTAGCGATGTGTACGATGGGAGGTTCTCAGCAACTGGTGCAATTCGTGGTTCATTCGCCTCCTCACGTCCGTCATCCATCTGCACTTCACCGTAGATGGTGCGGCTGCTAAAATTTCCGAGAACTCAAAGGCGCGTTGTTGGTTCTCACACTAACTTATTGCCGCTGTTCAAATGACCCGAAGGCGATCTGATGGTCTTGTAGAAGGTCGCTTTTATAGTTCCTAAAAAAATCTTTCGAGGTCCAAAGTAAGGCGGGTTATGGCCGCCGTGCGCCTGTATCTCTCTACGATGGTGCCGTTATCATCATCCAGTCTGTGATCTCAGATATACGTAATTCGTCTTCTACCTCGATTTTATCACCATCGACTGAACTGTTGTTGGTATGTTAGCCTCGCACCATGACCTCTTTACCTTCACGTATTTGTTTTCAACGCATTAATCTTACCAACTAAACTGAAGAATCGATGTACGTTCCACCATCGCCTCAAAGTTACGTGCTGCGATATCAACGTGGCAACGAAGCCAAATAGTTGGACAGACTGAGTCGGAAATTTGCAAGAGCCTTATAGCTGGGGTTGAGCATAAATTTTAAATGCATTCCGAATATAAATGCAATAAATTGAATGAATGATTTAAAAACTAACATTAATTGTTTGAAAGTATTACTCCTGAGACTTCATTAAACCAATCGGATAAAAACTCAAATTTTGATAATTAATTTTGTGTGCGAATTTTAACCGGTACACCTATTAACAAAAGAAACTGATTTGAGCTTTAATTTCGGCGGCATGGAGCTATTTCGTATTTTTACAGTAGCTTATTTGACAATGGGAACCGCCAGAGTGGCAACCATATCGATAGTTCGTCAAAAGTTTGAAAGCCAAATAATGTAAATGAGCATACTTCTATTCCAGTAGCACATTCAAAATTCTAAAGAAAATTATGACAGTACTAAACTGACACTTGATTACTTGTGATGTTAAAAATATTTACATTGAGAGGTGAATGAGTTTAAAACGTCCTTTTCTTCTCTTTTTTAACGGACGCCAAAGGTTAAATGTTAATATGAAATGTAAATGTTTAATTTTCTACTTATGACGTAGAGCAATATTTTCATGACATTTATTTAAGAAAGAAAACTTGGCAAAAAGGTGCTGCAGTGAAACGACACTAATGGCATGAAACATTAAACTAGTTAAAATGTTCCACGTATATTGATAATAAATAACATACGTCTAACAATTCTGAGAACTTCCTGACGATCCAGGGCACAGTGACTCTCTGAAGAACTACATGAGCTTCTAAAGTTCTCTGTGAAACTTTCATCTGATTCCTTGAAGGTGCCGGTATATTTGTGAAGAACTTCTCTGATAAATCATATCTCGAAGTTGTCAGAAGAACTTTAAAAATACCAATATTGATGTAATTTGCCTCTTACAATGATAGCGATAATCGTTCATTTACATGAGTTGCGAAGCATACCAGTATCACGCGTTGCAGCGATTTGAACTATTAAAGTGGGCATCATCTGGAGAACCTTGATTCCCTTGATCATTTATAAAAACAATGAATTCATACATGGAAGTCTAGAAATCAAAAATACAGATATTTAAAAAAAAGTTCCGCCAATTTTGTAGCACATAACAGGCGAATTTTGATCTATTGTACACCATTCAAAAAGAGCTGAACCCTCGAATATCTTTTTGAAGATGCCACGCTTGCTGCAATGTTGCTCAGCCCGTCAACGTCAGATCTCCACGTTATGAAAATTTGAAATGCACCTGGCATACCGAGTGTGGTAATTCACGAACTGTTCCCAGTCGGCGTCTGGAGAAAGCAATTTCACATGGCACTGCCATTTCTTCCCGCAACTGGCAAAACAGTAAACATACGTCTGAATCTCAAAATACCTGAATAATATACACGAGAGTTACGCCCGCTGGTGCCATGGCGGACGGTTCCTGAACTAATGTTACCGCATGCCAGAGGACACTGTAACTGCCTGTCTCAGCCCGGAAACGGCAGCTGCTGCCATGTCCGTGAGATCTCAAGTTAGAAATTATAAAGTATGTTGTACACTGAAAGCGCCGCCATTATTCATTTTGTTTTTATGTTACCATCCTGAATACTTTAGTCAACTGAATAATAACTTTGATGATAATTTCAATATTAGAAGGATCACAAGATATTTTCTGATAATACAACAAAGGACAATGCCCGTACATCATTTGGAATGCCGTCAATGCGAATCGCGCATATCCGGGAAGTTTACTATGCACACTTTTTTGCTAAAATATGTTACTTACTAATAGTCATCCCTTTTTCTTGAAGTGTGATCGGATCGACACAATTTCTTCTGCAACGTTATGTCCTGAAGAATTACAAAAATTCTGGAGCATTTACATTTAAGCTGAGACAGTTATTTGAGTGGTTCTCAAAATATATCAAAATTTCAATTTTTAATGCCAATTTGTGCAGAAAAATGCAAATCGCATGACGTCAAAATATGATGATGCGGCAGTGTGCGTTTTGCCGCATTTTGATTTAATTTTGTTTGAATTTTTATATCTTTTTTCTATAAAATCGTGTCTATTAAAATATAAAAGCTATAAGTTACAGAAAACTGGCTCATTTCGACACTCGGAAATTTATCAACTGGACTTAATTTTACGTATTCACCCAGTCGATTATAGCTAATCAGGAGTTCTCCCCCTCAGGTTATGTGATCTGGCACGTGAAGGCTACTATCAACATTGAATAATGGCTTTCCAAAGGGCATCAACGTAGTAGTATCACATCTTGAATATTTTGATTTAATACGTCACATATCTGGCATTGATGCACTGATTTTACAGATCAGCGATCAGCTTGAACATCTATGGATCCTTTGATGAAGGTAATTTGACGCGGCGTTGTGCCACGTGAAATTTGAAGACTCTCCTCGTAAATAATGATGTGGGATTTCTTCTTGGCTGCGACACGGCACTGTAGCGTTCCCTGACGTAGCGGTGAGCCAGCCACTTAATTATAAATCTCGCCCAGACAATTATACCATATTAATTTTGATAATGTTCAAAATTGACGACATATGTAGAGAAACCGACCTGTTGATTGAGTAAGAAATTTTAAAACTACGAACATGGCACCATTCTTAGTACATAATTTCTCATTTCAAAGGATTATAATAAAAATACCACACATCATAACAATGGTATACAGAAAACAATCATGCCATTTTCTGAAAGCTTCTTTCTCGATAAATTTTCAATAATAGATAGGGACTAAGAGCCACTTGCCAATCAGACTTTTTGAAGCGATTAAACGACTTAAGTTAGTAGACAAATAAAGAGGCAATGAACTGAACAAGTAAACGTAAACGATTACCACGACAAGAACTGTAAATTTAACTGAATAACGCAAAGATAAGAACCGACTGAGCGAGACAAAGTGATAGGGCATCCAAAAGAACTTGGGCAAGTATACATCGACAATTTCAGAGCACATAAGAACTAGACATCTATTAACCTATTAACGACTGAAGATGTTACGAAATGCCCTCTAACATTTCAGCATAAAAAGACGCAACGTCCTCCCAACTTTTAAAAGAAAACTTCTCTCTTCTAATTCCCATCAATACCACATTGACATTACATTATAATTGGGGCTTGCCGAGACATCGAACATGACTAAAACTGGTAAATTCAAATATCTCGGCACGTTTTGCGGTCGTGAAAAACTGTTGAAAACGAACTTTCACAGCATAAATGACATTCAACTGGCTTGAAAAAACACTGGCAACTGAAGCCAACAAACGAAACGACACCATACAAAACAGTGATTTGTGAACGCTGAGAGAAGGGAAATGACGCAAAGATGTTTCCATTTTGACAGTGTCAACAGCGTCTCTATGGATGACGCATGATGATCCTTACTGGCTGGTGAAGTATTACAAAGTTAAATTATATCCTCTAACACATATCAGAACATGCTTCAGAACAGCTTCTTATTTTTAGTTCTGAGAGAAACTTCTTTGAAAACACTTCATTACACCATAAATGCCCACATCACGATCTAAACAAAAAAAAGACTCCGTGTTAAAGTTACATGAAAGCGTGACGCTTTTTGACTAACGAAATAACAAAAAGAACAATTGGCGAAAAAGAACGAACGGACAGGACTACAAATTTTTTCAGAAACGCGAAGCTCCTTCCGAATCAATTTGCAACGGCAGTCTTCTGTGCAGAAGCGACATGCTCCGTGTACGGCTGTAAAGCAAAATGATAAATGATTCCGAAGGATCTGCGCGCCTTCTGATATCATCAAAGGCACTGGCGTGAGGTTTCTACTCTATTCAGAGTCCCGGTGAAGACAGCAAAAAGCAGCGCAATAGGACTGCTCAGATTGCAGCAATGATCGTTAGTCTACATTTATAATATGCTACATTTTTTATGTATGCCAACTATATGATATCTAAGTGAAAGCTCAGATTGTTGATTATTATTTATATTTCGTCAATCTTGACTTCACGAACCGCTTTCGTTTCAATTGCATGTTCACGAAGATATTAACAAGCGGTTTGTTCGATTCACCCTAAACGGTTTATTTATTCAGATATTACATCTTACTACACCTTTTGGGACGTCTATATGTAAACATACTTCAATGCATCGTCTTTCTAGTATTCTATATTTCAACTGAATTTGCAACGAAAATAAAAATGACCATCAATATTATATAGTAAGACCGATGATATATATAATAGGCAGATCGAAACTATCGATAGGGTCACAATTTCCACTATTGGAAGACATTCAATTGCTTCGAATGATTATCATAGGTTCCAATTTTCCACGATTTCGAGTGAAATGTTTTTGGATGCTATATCCATTATACATATTTGATTTCATAGCTGAACATAGGAATAAAGTACCCTGTCTTAAATTGTTTCCCATTATTATAACTTGATTTGAACGGATAATTTCTAACCCTAAGTGGTTGAATAAGCATTCCATAGTAGCTTTTCAAACGCAAAGTCATATAAATTGAACTTTCCTTCAACTGAAAGTAAATAAAAAAATCATGATTTGGCAGCTCATATAAAAACTGCCATGAAGCGTTTCACACATCGTGTCAACATATAACGTCGTAGCGGGCGAGATATTGTTTGAATCCTCTATGTTTTACTTCCTGATTATGGAATAAACATATTTTTCCACAAGTCCAGAGTATTTGGATAATATGAGCCAAAAATGATGCTTCGGCTTAAAATCTTTTTGAAATGTGTCTGACACAAATTGTGATGATGACTGATTTAATAATGATACATAAAGTTGTATATTAATGTAAGCAATGTTGGCGCAGCAATCCAAGAAGTCTGACAAGTTCTCTTTCAGTGCCCGTTCTTACATTTTCAGACATTCTTCTCTTTTCAGAAAGTGAGTAATGGCGCTATAACCATAAGCCATAGGGAGCTAGGACTAAAGATAATGCTAATGTCCCAACCGTTTGAAGAGAAATGGAGCATCACTTAACCTTCTTAGACTAGATGCTCCCAACGACTATTTTTGAATACATTTTTGTTCCGTACACCAAACAGGGCATTCTGTTCAACTATTCATTTCCACTTTACTTTGATATCTTTTGAAAGCTAAGTGGGTGTGCAAACGTCAATGCTAATGCTAATGGTAACGCTAATCACATGAGGTCAAAATACGATATTCGGTGGTTTTGAAATTCAAACTAACGGAGACTGCTATGGAGCTCTGGGTCTAAAAATCTCTGTCGACCAGTGTTATACACGAATATGGATTTCCAGAAAAAATGACGCGGTTGGTCAAAGCAACGATGGATCGAGTGATTTGTGTCGTCCGAGTCTCATGGACACTATCGAGTCCTTTCGAATCTCGGAGAGGGTTACGACATGGTGATGGATTGTCGTGTTTGCTAATTATGATTTCATTGTTTTAAGCCGTTCTGAATAATTCTGTCGATTGTTATTAATAGAAGATCATAGAGCTAAGTAAACCACGGAAAATATGTGCACGATGCGGCAAAAATACTCATAAGAGGATGGTCTGCTTGCCTAGAATTGGTAAATTCATCATATTCTGCTTCTGGTGATGAAAAATGACCCATCGCAGGCAGACGTCATCGCAGCGCGATCGGAGGAAGACCCGTTTAGAGAAAAACAAAAGCCAACTACTAATAGTGCGACTAATTAGGTGCTGTTGCTCACCGCTAAACGCGCTCATTTGTCCGACAAGTTTCACCGGCGGAGATAGAGTAACGCGATTTCGCCGCTGGCCATTATTATTATAATTATTACACTGTATATTATGCTACGACGAACTACTGCTGCCCCTGTGAACGCGTCGCGCTGTTGTAACTTATTATTATGCAAATTTCGGTGCACGGGTTTGTTCTGCTGAACGTAGCGTTTAGGTACCGCAGTGCTTTACACGCTTATTTTTTTTTGCTGTATTTTAATTTATCATTTAGTGGAACAACTTTTCACCAAGCAGCCGGCCAGAATTTCCAACCGAGATTATCAACAAGCTTTTGATTGCCAATTTGTTGCAGGTCGGCAACGTACGGTGCCGGAAAGTTTTCCTTATTGAGCTGCCGTCGTCGTCGACGAGCAGCACAGATAGAGAGGATGGAAAATTTTAATCAGCTACGATAAAGTTTCCAATAAATTAAACGGGTTTTCCAGCACCTACTTGTGCTGCTCTGTGTGCCGTTATGTACTACTCGGTACCGAGAGAACAAGTGGAACTTGGAAAATGAGTAAAGTTCAACTGCTGCATCCTATCGATTTCCTCCCTGCAGGATCCCGGGGTAAAGGGGTTTCCGGGAACTAGGGATGGGCAGTTGCATCTGAATTTTGACGAGTACTCACCTCTCAATGATTCGTTTTGCACATCCCTACTAAGCACGAGGAGGGAAAACTTGCCAGCCAGTAGCTAAGTTTATTACATTATCACATATTTCCCATCGTCGTCGTCATCGTCGTTGGTGCATCCGACTTGTAGTCGGTCCGAGATTGAGATGAGGAAAAGATGGTTTAGAGATAGTCTACAGTGGGGTTAGCTTGTGATGCGAGAACTAATGCCTTTTAGACAACTTGAATGTAATTTAAACGGTTCGCCGTGACTTTACCCCCAGGATTGTTGATTCCAAATTTTCATTCCAATTACGCGGCCGCGACTGTATCGTGGCTACATCTCTCATTAGGTAACGCAATCCTGGAGGGACCAATATGGCACAACCAATAGTACACCTTGATTTCCAAGTGGAGTGGACTTCGACCATCGACGGACCAGCTCGGGAAAATGGAAAAGGGACAAGTTTTAATTGACTGATAAGTTTATCTTCGGCCGAGTTTCAGCCAAACGACTGCCCGACGACGTTCGGTTAACAATTAGATTAAAAAGTAACTTCAGATCGTGGACCGTCTGGTTTTCGCTACCGGCTGCGACTGGCCCCATTATGACTCGCCAACCACCCCAATCGATTCAATGGAATGACAACTTCCACAGCTACCCACAGTCTGTTCGGTCTATCGGAGCTTTGGTGGCCAATGCAGGGGCACAGTAAGTTGTTTGAATTATTAATTGAGCAATTTCCCCTCCCCTTCGAGAGCAGAATTGTGGGTGTCACACGGGTAAACATACCTCGCACCCTGCTTAAATATGCATGAAAGCACTCCATCAAATCGCAATCGATTGTGAAGGAACTTGTTATTATGAAAGGGAAAAACACTTAATTTTCCACCGGAGCTGGCTTTTCACAGACAATTGGACGTCGTACGCGTCGTTACAAACAATCATAGAAGTTCAAATCCCATCGCATCAACGTCCACTTGTTAGTGGCTACTCTGGGCCTGGATGTCAATCACATTTATGAAAAAGATTGCCATTTTATTGCCCCCTTGGTCGTCGTCATCGACGTCGTTGAGCCGTCACGATTCCGTCATAGCGTTGCCGGAAACATAAAGCAACCAGGGTCACGACGACGTCGACGATGGCAGTTTCAATTTTCTGACTCTTCCACAGTCGTCGGAACGGCTGGTATCCTTATCTGTCAATCGCCTCTTTTGTCACCTTTTCTGGGAAGTTTGCGCGCCGAAATAACGATACAACCGGTCGATTTCGAGAGACTGTCTTATTCGGGGAGGGGAGAAAAAAGAAGACGAAGAAGTAGTGGAAGAAGAAGGTCGTAGCAGCAGTTCAATAATCGAAACCATGTTGGTGCACTGAGTAAAGAAGGAAAAAATGCGACGGAAGGGGAAAATAATCGATTTCTTCTCCTGTGGTGCTACCGTTGTTGTTGCTTCGGAAGTCGAATCAAGACACGAGCGAGCGACAGAAGTACGTTGTGTGTACAATCTGATAAACATGTCAAACATATTTGCTTTCTGATTGGATTTAAATCACTGCGTTTTTTTTTCCTCCTCAAGGAATACGTATGAGGGTAAACGAAGATTGCAAGATTGTACCGAATATGGTTGGTTGCTCGGTAATTTTGTCGATGAAAGAATGCAATAATGTGGTTTTGCAGGACCGTTAGGGATGCGTTACGAATGCTCGGTGCCATAAAAGGTTGTGACGAGGGTTGATTTCATTGATTTTTATTTAATGATGGATGAAAGCAGTGCGTAATTCCTAGGTCACAATTGACTTGATGAGGCGAAAAATTTACAAATTTGTTTGAGATTTTTTCGAGTGGCTCGTCTTCTTTGGGAATTTATATTGAAAAATGGGCGAGAGAAGGGGAATGACGCGGCTGGGTAGCTCAGTGGTTACTCGTTCTGCTTTACTGAGTAGATAATCGGGAGTTCAATCCCAGGCCCGTCCCCTTCCTTGCCATTTGTCACTTGCCTCTTTCTATTACCATTAGATTTAAAATAAAAAAGGAGTCTAATGCACTTTCTGTCATTGATCGCATCACTCATCATAGAGCACCCATGATCTATAAATAACCTGCCGCACTAACATAAAAACTAGCCTTCCATTGGCAATTGTGGAGATGCAGTGGTGGTCACAGTCTCTAATAAGAATGATTGTCAAACTAATCATCCTTCCCCCCTCCACGAAGACCGTGAGGTCGTGGCCGGTGCTGGTATGGATCTATAAATAGAATGAATTAGTGAACTTGTACATTGAAGATGAGAAAGCTTCTCCCAAGCTCCATCTAATGGGTTCTCTTTGCAATTACACTTGTTTTGTTCAGTAACGGAGTAGCAACTACGAAATGCACGGTCTTTTTAAAAAAAATTAAAAAAATGGAGAGAGGAGGGAATGTGCGAGAGGCTTTTATTCGGCTCATTTAGAAAGCTGCCACATGTTAAAAGCTGAAAATCTTTCATAACTAGTTTGAATCAGCCTTGAATAGTTGGGAGTCACATTGGGTCAACTATGATACAACTCACGGCGATTATCATGGAAATAATTCTCATCACGTTGTTTTGAATTTTTTGAAAAATGCTGATGGATATGGAAAAAAACCAGAAGGGTATACCCAAGAAAAAGTTGTCAAAAAGATGTGAAAGCAGAATAATCAACACTGTAAGCCGTTCTCCAATATGCGGATGATATATTGCTGGTGGTTCGAAATAATAAAGAGCGGCCTTTGTACCGCGATATACAAACTGCAGTTGATTGGTGCAAAGATTCCTCGAGGACAACACAACTCTCGTTTGTGCATTGGATCAGCAATTGTCACATCGCGACTTCTTTACGGCATTGGGCTCGTCAGTAGAGCAAAGGATTCGGTGGGGCAAACGCTGGCATCTATCTACAACCGGATGGTCCGATTTACCCCAGGAGCGTATGTCACTAGGCCGATTCCAGCGATTATGGCTGAGGCAGGCACATTACCGTTCGACCTTCAGGTACAGCAATCTGTGATTCGAGTAGCATTCCGAATGCTGGAGAAAGACCATCGAAATGTCGATCTTCCAGTTGTGTAAAGAGTGTCTGACTGGCTTAGACTGGGATAGTTGATATACAACTTCCTAACATCGCCGTTCAAATTCGGTCAACCAATCGAATGTGGTATAAACCCAAGCCATATATTGTGTGCGACGTGAAGCGACAGGTTAAAGCTGGAGATTCATCGGATAAAGTGCGTCCCATAGTACAGGAGTTGCTGGCAAACCACTTTCATCGAACTACGGCTATTTTCATGGACGGATCTAAGCGTGGAAATACAGTTGGTGTAGATGTTTTTAGTAGCTTAATGCAGAGATACAATGCACAATACAAATCGCTTATCAACGGTAATCATCCTCTCGGACTCTGCAAGCTGTGTTTCGGTCATAGAATGTAGTAAATCACAACATCCTTGGATACAGGAAATTGAAGACTTAATACGGAATCGTCCGATTTACCTTTGTTGGATTCCCGGCCACACCGGCATCCACGGTAACGAAGAAGCTGATCGGCTCGCTAGTGGAGGCAGAAATAGCTTACCAATCAACGTTGCTGTCCCACGAGAGGATGCCGTTAAGGCAATGACGCAAGCTATTCGTCAACAGTGGGAAGAACGTTGGAGGCAGCTAACGGTAATTAAATTATTGGAGATTAAACGTGAAACAAAAAGTGGATCGATCTGAATAATTCCGCTGATCAGCGAGCACTCACTAGACTGCGCATCGGTCATACACGGTTGACACATGAGTTCCTGTTGAAGAAATCTTCTCCACCAATATGCAAGTGTTGTGGGCTGTCGTGGATGTTCGGCACATAATCCTGCACTGCAGAAAATTTGAAGCGGCCAGGACAAAATATGGTTTCGATAACTCGAGCCTCTACACAGCGTTATGCAACGACGATGATAACGAAAAGCGATTGCTGAAGTATCTGCATGATAGCAACATTTATCAGAAACTATGAAAAACGAAGACAGAAGCGAATTTTAAGAACCCGAAGAACAGGAAGAAAAACAAAAGTATATGAAAATAAACATGAAAAGAAATGAAAAAGGAAGACGATACAGAGCCAAAAGTCGTGAAATAGCATAATGGAGGAAAAAATGTTGAAAAGGAAGGCGAAGAGGAAGATTACAAAGAAGAAGACAATGGAGATGAAGATAATGAAAAGGAATAGAATATACATGAAGGAGAAGAATGTATTGGTGAAAAATATGATGGAGAACAAGAGACTGAAAAGAAGCTTATGGGGAGCAAGATAACGAACCGGAAGAAAACAAAAAAGAGCAAGACGGAACGAAGAATGATGAAAAGGAAGAAAACGAAGGAAAACATGACGAAAATGAAGAAGACGGAGAATAAGATGGTGCAGAGGAGAGGAAGATACCGGAGAAGAAGATGGCGCAGAAGAAGATAATTGAGAAAAAGCTGATGGAGAGGAAGATATTCAATAGGAAAAAAAACGAAGAAAAGTATGACGGAAAGAAAGATGAAGAAAAGAAGGAAACCAAGGAAAACATGATGGTGAAGAAGATGACGGAGAAGAAACAGTTGAAGAAAAGTGCCAACGAAGGTGAACCATCTGGAGGAGCCCCAACCAAAGGAAAAAAAAAGCTAAGTGAAATTAATTCATATTTATTATAAACAACACCACTCACCTCATATTGTACACTCTACATTTGCACAATTGAAACTCACAGGAATGCATCTGATGGATGTAAAATGTCATTAATAAAAAAAACAACTACAACAACTGTAAGCAACTAAAGGCTGAGCTTATGCTTGATGTTTCGCGTTCAACAGTCACCCGACCTTTAAAAGGCTCTCCAAACATTCGGCGACAAACTGAAGCGAGCAGCACGACGTTTGCCCCGTCATAAAGCAAACCGACTTGAATTCGCCCGTGCCAACATGCGCAGAGTTTGGTGTAAAGTGTGTAATCATGTAGATTCATGATTGACATTTTTTCAAGTAGTTTAATGTTTCAGGTTATCTTTTCTGATGGAAAAAAAAATAATCTCGATGGACCAGATGGAATCTTTTCGTACTGGAGAGATTTACGGAGAGAATCACGTTACTTTTCATCCCGCAACTGTTGGCATTTTTTTTCAAAACGGAGTGTTGTAGATTGCTTTTCCGTCAACAAGAATGGACAGCTAGAATTACATTGAGGTGCTACCATTCTTGCAGCAAACCCATCGTGGTGATTGGGTATTCCAACAAGAGAACGCATCAGTTCATAAAAGCGAGCGACCATGGTCATCCAAGTTATGGAGTGACCAGCTTGTTCTCCAGATCAGAATCCGATCGAAAACTGTCTGGGAACTGATGGTACGTATAGTGTATGCAGAGAACAAGCAATACGGGAATGTTCAAGAGCTCAAAGGAGCGATCTCATCAGCGTGGAACGAGATACAAGTAGCAATACGTAGCCTTCTGGTTCAAAGTATGCCGAATAGGTTGTTCGATCTGATTGAGAACAAAGGAGGTCCTACAACGACTCTTACACATTACTAACATGCTGCAATCAATGCAAAATCGATGTAAACTTTTTGGAGAAAAATAATTTTACGTCTGGTTCTATAGTTATGGAACACAGCTTTTTTGTTTACATTATTGAGTAACTTACAAGAACAATCCAAGATATACAAACTTTCTTATAAATACGATAGAATGAGATCTAATTCTTCAATTCCTGAAGATGTCTCACTTTGCATTTCATTTCCAATATATTCTATTACTCAAAAACCTCAGTAAAATAACTGGTTCTATAGTTATGATATGGAGAGTAGTTGATCGAGATCACGATAACCTTGTTTAAAAACTCAATCTTTTATATATCACTATGGCCACATAGTGACAGTATTCCGAGCCATACTCTTCACCTTCTGGAAACCCTACGCATTCTGGACTGCTTAGCTGAAGGTTCGAACTTTCTAGGGTAGCCGTCATCACGATTTAATCTTCGACAATACTCTGAAAGACGAATCATAGTCGCTAATTTCAAGACGACCTTGACCACCGAAACAACTTTGTTTCAGGTTCGAATTTTCTTGGAGGGCGGGATAGAATCGAAAATACTCTGTTTTACAAGCCACGTAAAGAGAGAACTCCGAACTTTTCAAAAGTGCGGTGAACTTATGTACAACTTTGCATAACGTTTGAACTTTGTAGGTGAACGGAATCGCGATATAAACTGCTCTCTTTCGCATTCCAACTAGCGAAATTCCGAACCATGCTTTCTATTTTCTGAAAGCCCCTTACCATCTGAAAGACTTTGTTCAAGGTTCGATTTTCCTTGGTGATTCAGATCATGATATAGACTTGTTATTTTTTTTGGATTGAATTTGATTGAATTGTTCTGGATTCATTAAAAATGTTTATCTCCAATATAGGTTTGGTCTTACTTACTTACTTATGCTGGTCCAACGTCCTATTAGGACCGCACCTGCGTCACGATATTTATCCATAAAACTCGGTTGCGGGCTGCTTGTCTCCAGTTCCTCGAATGTCCCACACTTCCAAGGCCTTGCTCCACTTGGTTTAACCACCTAACGCTCCTCTGCGTCTTGTACCGGTCGGATTAGAAGCAAACACCATTTCTGCGGGGTTGTTGTCCGGCATTCTTACAACATGTCCTGCCCACTGTACCCTTCCAGCTTTAGTGACTTTTTGGATACTGTGTTCGCCATATAGCTGCGCCAGTTCGTGGTTCATCGTTCTCCTTCATACACCGTTTTCACATACATAGCCGAAGATGGTCCTAAGCACGCGTAGTTCGAAACAAAGGTGCTGCTCGTCCACGTCTCATGCCCGTAGAGAACTACCGGTCTTATCAGCGTTCTGTACGGGGCTGAAGTTTACTAGACCTCAAGGCCTTGTATAGGTCCACAGTAGGCTTGACTACCGGTAATTATGCGTCTCCGAATTTCTCTGTTGCAGTTGTCATCCGACGTAACCGATGATCCGAGGTACATAAACTCATCCACCAACTCGAACCCATCTCCGTATATTGTTGCAAACGAATCCGATAATGTACCCGAATCTTCACGATTAATAGTATCGTATGCGGCCTTGAAGCCGATGAATATGTGGTGTGTAGGGACTTGATATTTCCGTCGCTTTTGGAGGATCTGCTGCAACGTAAACAAAACCGGCCTGATAAGTTTCCACAAATCTGCTTGCTAACGGCGATAAACGACGGAAGATTATCTGGGACAGCACTTTGTAGGCCACGCTGAGAATATTGATAGGTTTGGTCATAAAAGCTTAATTTATCATTTAAATCATACTTTTTTCGAGATGTCCAAAGTTTATTTCAATTTTCTCAGTTGACTAATTTTAAATACGGGACAGTTATATCATGATTGGCAGTAGAGCGAAGTGCTAAAATGTGTGATTATCATTATCATTCTTGTACAGTCATTTATTTTCGAACGATTCTGCAACTAATATCTCGACTAGAGGAAAACATGGAGGAACATCTTTTGCTACTTGAAAGCTTGAACATTTTTCGCATATTTGGAATGATCTCACCAATTCCTACAAGTCGATGGAACTTATAGTTTCATGTGTACGTTCCACTTGAAAATCTTGAAACTTTGAGAGACTTTTATTCGGCTTATTTGTAACGTTGCCGCATATTAGCTTATTTTTATCTGTCCTCTTTCTTTTTCGACACAACCGTCATTCATGCAATGTTTACCAGATTCATGCCAAAACATCGATAATTTAGTGTTAAATCAATCCAAATAATGTGTTCAGATGCTGTTCCGTCGCCTGCAGAAAACAG
>JASCZW010017196.1:0-17445 GCA_034211315.2 Aedes japonicus | reverse complement strand
CGGATAGATAAAAAAGCAAAGGAGAAAAAGAGTAGTATATCAGCTAATATTAACATCGCAACTAAATTCTAAATTTAACAAATTAATTTACACGCATCTAACAATGATTGATTGTTAATTTTGTTCCGATTTTGTTCACCTATCCTTGAAGTTTGAGTAATCAAAACAAACACCTCATAATCCATTATCATTATGATGCTTGTCAGAAGGGCTTAAGTGCAAAGATCGATTTCCTCCGAGAACACGAATCATGAATATACTAATCTCTTTTCCTTTAAAACACAAATTTTGAAATAAAGATTTTTACCAAGATTTTTTGTAGTTAAACACAGATAAAAAAGATTTTTTTTTGGCAAAAATTAAAGATGGAAACGAAAAATAATGTGGCAACCCTGGTTGTGCGTCTAATATGGTGCCGATTCGTTCGCCGCAACTGCAAAAACGCCTCCATGTAGGGCGAGCCGTCGGGAAAATTTTACCCAGCTGGTTGACGAAACCCACTAATAAATAATCTGTCCTTTTGAGGACAACCATCCAGTTCAGGGAGTTGTTTATATAAGAATTAAATTAATATTTCGTTCGGCTTAAGCGCCATTTAATCTAGTGCCGATTTGTTCGTCACGACTACAGGACAATTCTCCGTCGGTGAAAAAATTTTCCTAGCTGGTTGGCGCAACCCGCGATGAATCAATAAATCAATTAAATTTCAAATTTAAGAGAGTTATTTGAATAAGAGTTTATCTTACATTTCGGTCGATTGGCAGTCATATTGGATTTTGCCAAGTCGTTACTAGGCAACAGTTTACTACTAAATTTGTTTTTATTTTCATTTTTTGTCTTACATAAAGGGTGATACGGTCAAAATTTGGTCAAGGGAAAACGCGTGTAAATCGGTGAAATCGTTTATTTAAAAAATCAAATTAAATTTCTTTTTCAAGTTCAATTTGAATAAAATTCAGGAAAAATATTCAGTTAGGCTTCCGCTTTTCCGAATCCGAATTGACGGGCCTTACGCTTGACCCCTGCCATCAGATTTTGTACAGCCACCTTGTCCACCTTCTTCGCCGCAGAAAGCCAGTTTGCCTTGAACTGCTGCTCGTCCTTAGCAGTTTTTTTGGTCTTCTTTAGGTTCCGCTTGACAATAGCCCAGTATTTCTCAATTGGGCGGAGCTCTGGCGTGTTGGGAGGGTTCTTGTCCTTGGGAACCACCTGCACGTTGTTGGCGGCGTACCACTCCATGGCTTTTTTACCGTAATGGCAAGATGCCAAATCCGGCCAAAACAGTACGGAACAACCGTGTTTCTTCAGGAAAGGCAGCAGACGTTTATTCAAACACTCTTTCACGTAAATTTCTTGGTTGACAGTCCCGGAAGCTATGAAAATGCTGCTTTTCAAGCCACAGGTACAGATGGCTTGCCAAACCAGATATATCTTTGCGAACTTTGACAGTTTCGTGTGCTTGAAAATATCTGCTACCTTTCCCCTTCCTTTTGCCGTATAAAACTCCTGTCCCGGAAGCTGCTTGTAGTCGGCTTTGACGTAGGTTTCGTCGTCCATTACCACGCAGTCAAACTTCGTCAGCATCGTCGTGTACAGCCTCCGGGATCGCGCTTGGCCGTCGTATTTTGTTTATCATCGCGATTTGGAGTCACTACCTTCTTGTAAGTCGATAGTCCGGCTCGTTTTTGGCTCGATGCACGGTTGTAGACGATACACCCAGCTTATTTGCGGCATCTCGGAGAGATAGGTTAGGGTTTCGCTTGAAACTACCGGCAACTCTCTTTGTCGTCTCAGCGGCTTCCGGTTTTCGATTTCCCCCCGATCCAGACTTCCTGGCTGTCGACAAACGTTCCCCAAACACTTTAATTACATTTGTAACGGTTGATTTGGCAACTTTTAGCGATTTTGCCAACTTTGCGTGCGAGTAGCTCGGATTTTCGCGATGCGCGAGCAAAATTTTGATACGCTGCTCTTCTTGCTTGGACGGCATTTTGACAACTGAAGAGTGAATTCCAAAATCAAAATAGGAGCAACATTCTACACACACACACCTTCAAAATGAGGGGTGTTCAGGTTTTTTAAATGCAAAATTGAAAGAAATACGTCAAGTTGATATTGACCAAATTTTGACCGTATCGCCCTTTACTTGATTACAATTTTTAAGTGATTTAGCCTAGTAGGCTCTTCAGCTTTGTTTTAAGTGTTTTATGTGTTTAATGTGTTTATTGTGTTATGTGTTTTAATTAATTATACAGATCAGCCCTTGGGGTATTGTTAGTTAAAATTTGATAACCAAATTCTACAACTACAACTACAATTTGAAAATCCTAGGGGTGAGGAACTAGATTCCGGATGATCTGGTGATCCGATGTCAGGCAGCGTGCCCTGTACCGATTGATAGACTCACTAAAGCAATCGTCGAGCATTTTTATCTCGGCCAGACGGTGGACCTCAGATGTTCTTGTCCTCGGAGTGGCAACAGTGTACTATGCAGCGGATCCATAAAATCAGACCATATTTTTTTAACCTTATATTGCCAATTTTGGCCTAATGTATTCAGCACATATTAAAATGTAGAATATAAAAGTTTTCAATGGAAAAGTAAGAGTGAGCGGTTGTGTATTTTTCGATGAGCTTATTCATACCAACACCTATATAACTAAAAGAATATAGTGGGAATTTTAATGTTTTGAAATGGAATGGCCGATTGATCACATGAGAAAGTCATTTAGATGTTATAAAGTAGCTTTATATTCCGTATAGTATACCGAATATAGCCAAATGCCCGGAGCGATGAAATAAACCAACTTTACTGATATTCGTCCGAACAAGAATCCTTAATGATATCCATATCCATCGAAAGTTTTCGACTCAATAATGTTAGCTGGTGACGTTTCATGGTCCAGAACAGCAAACGCATGTCTTAGCAAAGGTATAACTAGGTATATAAATATCGTTTCTAGCTAAATTATTGTATGAGTTATAGTTAAAATTGTAATCGTGCGCTACACAATCGCCTGAGCCAAGGGACATGTACCCTATATACTTTTATATAACCTTATAACAACTGCAAGATAATATTTGTTATTTTCTGTTTGATAAAACTTCCTGAACTTTGAACATTTTTAGAGACGCTTACACATCTGAAAATGTTGCAATTGATTAGTGTGTTTTTATAACAATCACTAAACCTGTCGGATATTTTCTGATAATGAATTTGATCGTAATTTGAATTCTAGAGTATTTCAATGTTTATTATTAGCCTTGACATCCAGAATTTCTTAAGTTGCAAATCTTTGATTCTTTGAAGATGAATTATGCAAAGGCATACTACAACTCAGATTGTATACAAATGATCCGAATGGTATGGTATTTAAAGGGTGAATGTTGAAATGGAGACAAGGTATCAGTCAAAATATATGTTTGTATGTACGTATTATAAAAATTCCTCCGCTGCCTGTCGTTACTGAAATCCCCCAAACGATGCAAAACATTGTTGATGGTCGCGGCAATGGTAAGAATTCCGAGATGCAGGCCATTCAGGCACAGTGTGACATACGAATATACATTTAGTAATGTTAAGCGATTAGAGCGCCGTGAATTTGCATTAGTTTCATTCGTAAATGATATTGTTGCGCAACGCGTTGACTCAGTAGAACTTTTAGCAAAAATTACGCCAAATGTGGACCTCTTAATCAGATAATGGCAACGTACAATAAGCACGGAGAATATGTTGACTTCACTATGACTAAAACAAAATTGCAGCAATACTTCAATGCAATTAGATAACCTAAACATTAAAAATATAAACCTGATATGTTAGTTTTTTTAAGACATACTATATATTTAAGAAGTGTAACATAAAATTGTAAATATCATTGTAACAAAACGGTCTACTACTGATTGACGACAAATAAAATAAAAAATAAAAAAGATTATGATTATAAGAATGAGTAAAACTATCATAAATTTAATAATTTTATATTCCCTAACAGATCCTCAACTATCTTCTAGGCCTTAAAGATAGTCCATCATAAAACGTGCAACCGTGACCGTGTCATCATTTAAACCAAAAGGCCCTTTTCAGGGCCATCAAAGAGTTATAAAGAGTGTACAAGAGAATTTTCCCACATACTGACTTCATAAAACCAAACGGCCCTTTTCAGGGCCACTAAATAATATCTCAAGAGCGTACAATAGAATTTTCTTACATACTGGCTTCAAAACGCTGGTCTAATGTCCCATAAGAGCCGCACCCGTCATATTGTGACTTAAACTGCTTCTATCGGTAAGGGTAAGCGACCGGTACGAATAATTGAAACCTTTTTAACGCTAATAATAGCCACACAGAATTTCCCTGACATAATAATGCATCACTTGGTTTAACGTAGTCTACGTCAACCGGTCGTGTCTTGTACACAACCCCACTGATTTTTTTGGCTCGATGCACGGTTGTAGACGATACACCCAGCTTATTTGCGGCATCTCGGAGAGATAGGTTAGGGTTTCGCTTGAAACTACCGGCAACTCTCTTTGTCGTCTCAGCGGCTTCCGGTTTTCGATTTCCCCCCGATCCAGACTTCCTGGCTGTCGACAAACGTTCCCCAAACACTTTAATTACATTTGTAACGGTTGATTTGGCAACTTTTAGCGATTTTGCCAACTTTGCGTGCGAGTAGCTCGGATTTTCGCGATGCGCGAGCAAAATTTTGATACGCTGCTCTTCTTGCTTGGACGGCATTTTGACAACTGAAGAGTGAATTCCAAAATCAAAATAGGAGCAACATTCTACACACACACTCCTTCAAAATGAGGGGTGTTCAGGTTTTTTAAATGCAAAATTGAAAGAAATACGTCAAGTTGATATTGACCAAATTTTGACCGTATCGCCCTTTATATCGGTTTGTTGGATCTTATGAACATCGAAATCACCCACAAAATACCTCATTTGAAGAAGAAAAAGGTGCTCTTTCACCAACACAATGTACCGTGTCACAAGTCAATCAAAACAGCCGCAAAAATTGTCGAATTAGGTTTCGAATTGCAACCGCACCATTCAGATCTGGCCTTCAGCGACTACTGGTTCTTCGCAGAACTCAAAAAGATGCTCCGTGGAAAGAGATTTGTGTCAGATGAGGAAAAGATTGCTGAAACTGAAGCATATTTTGATGGTCTCGATAAATTGTTCTACAAATTCATTGTGGTATCGAAAACGTAGAGAGGCATTGGAATGATTGTATCACTCTAAAAAGAGATTATATTGATGAATAAAAATAAATGTTGGCAAAAAAAAGTTGGAAAACAACTTAGTCATACTTAGTCCCGGGACTTATTGACCGATTTGAAATGCTGACTTGAAGTAAATTGGTACGCACAAAACGACCTGTAATTCGTGATTCAATCAGCTTAAAAGATCCATTAATGGTTGCTTTACAGTACATTTATTAAAACTTCAAAGTTGCAGCATTAGATGGTTACATTACTCCAGTTCGAACGATTTCTTGAACCTTCCTATTGGTGGAATCCCATAAGCACCCGCACAGTGGACACAGATACGGAATCAGCGCATTTCTTCCATTTTGCTCGCATTTACTGGATGTCTTTCACTGCCCCCCGCTTCGACGAGGCCACTGCTCTGGAATTGCCCAGTATTTTTCGATTGGTCGAAACTCCGGACAATTCGGAGGATTCATTAGTTTGGGGACAAAATCGATCTTGTTGTGGGTCAATACTGTAGTACGCCACCTTACACCCCGTTCGCACTACAACCTATATTACGTGATATAGAGTATCTTGATATCAAATGCCATGCACATTATTTCCAGTGAAAACTAGATGTATAGATGCTGATTTCGACGGCCCTGGAAAATGTTCCGGAGCAAGACCTGAAGGTGGAAGCCGTAAAGCAGCGGCTATTGGTTGAAGATTTTTAACCTCAAGATCGAAATGGAGGAGTTGGCGAGGCCAAAGGGGCTGTGTTTTCCGGCGACAAAACGAAGAAACCCTTCAAGTTCCTGGGTAAGTGCAATAAGTGTGGCAAACGTGGCCACCTCAAGAAGGACTGTCGGCAGAAGGCCGGTGGTGAACCAAACGTGGCGGCCAATCAGCGGAAAGCGGTAAGTTTCGTAGCGAGCCGGGGCAAAATCAAATCAAAGAGTGGCAAGATCGTCTTCAAACCCGATTGGGGATCCTATGACCACCACCAACGAAAAGTTTTCGGTGGTTCGCAAGCTGAAGCAGCCGATTGTTATTAACGTAGACAAGGAAGGCTAATCTCTTCTTGCGACAACGGTCGTCGAGCTCCATGGCAACAGCAACAAACTATTCCCGTTGCACATGAAGGAAGTACTGTACATCCCGGAGTTGCGCGACAATTTGATGTCCGTGAAGAAGCTCGTCACGGCCGGCGTGCAGGAAAACTTCGTCGACAAGGTCGCAATATTGAAGAAGGACGGGGAAGTTATCACCACCGCCCAACTGAGGGGCGGACTGTACGAGCTGGAGATTGACCTAGAACGCCCAACCGTGAATTCGTGCATGTAGGAGGAAAGGATCCACTCGGACCTGCGTGGTCCCATCGACCCCCCTGCTTGGGACGGATACCGGTACTTCGTGAGCTTCAGCGATGACCATACCCACTTTGCGATGCTGTACATGATGCGGAGGAAGTCCTAGGTCTTTAGTATGTTCTAGGAATATGAAGCCATGACGACGGCGAAGTTCGGCTTGAAAATTGAAAACTAGACAGTCGCCCAAGACGTGAGTATGGCTCAAATGCGCAAAAAGATTTCTGTTCTAGAAAGCGCATCCAAGTTGAACCGACCGTGGCATATACGCCACAGCAGAACGGCGTTGCGGAAAGGGCCAACCGAACTGTGGTCGAAAAGGTCCGCTCCATGCTGGTCGAGTCGAACATTCCCAAGAAGATGTGTCCCGAAGCAGTCCTCTCCGCCGTCTACCTCACCAATCGGAGCCCGACGGCAGCCCTGCTCAAGACGGTAACCCCTGCTGAGCCCTGGTATGAGAGCAAACCGTGCTTGAAGAAACTTCGTCTGTTCGGGTGTAAAGCCTACGCCTGGATACCAGATCAGCAGCGGAAGAAGCTCGATGCGAGGAGCTGGGAGACTGTGATGGTTGGATATGCTCAAAATGACTATCGACTGTAGGATCGTGCCGCGGGAAGATCATTAGTGCTCGTGATGTGAAGTGGGACAAAAATTGCTTTCGGTACCAGAAATGTCCTGCGAAGAAGGATTCTCCGCTGGTGGTGTGTTTCCCTTCCGAACAAGAGGGGGAAGGTGATCTCGATACTGAGGATGGCAACCCCAACCGTCCCGAGGAAATCGAATCAGATGCTGAAATCGAATCAGATGCTGATCAAGATCCCGACACGACTGACGAGACAGTAGACTCCACCAACACCGGGGCGCTCCCTTCACAACTAGAACAGCACGCATCCGAGGATGAGCGTCAACCGTTGCTGAGGCGCAGCGAACGGGAACGCAAGCTCCCCGGTAAGTTTCTCAATTTCTTAACTGGTTACGGAGCTGCTTCTGCCGGTCCGTGTATTACAGATGTCCCCAATTGCTACAATGATATCGGAGGCCGAGACGACCGTACCCGTTGGCTGAAGGCCGTTCAAGAGGAACTAGATTCGATAGAGGCGAACCAAGTATGGAAATTACAACGCTGTCCCCGGAATGTCAAGCCGCTTCAGTCGAAATTGGTGTTTCGTGTGATGGAGGACAGCAACGGCAAGGAAGTACGCTACAAGGCTCGTTTGGTGGTGAAAGTGTAACTGTAGCGTCAAGGCATCGACTATGAAGAAACCTACGCTCCGGTTGCGAAGTTGACCACCATCCGTACTGTCCTGACTGTCGGCGTGCATAATCGTTTCCTGTTCCACCAAATGGACGTGAAAATGGCATTCCTTCATGGTGACCTAAAGGAGGACATTTATATGGCGGTGCCGGACGGCGTAGAAGCGAATCAAGGCATGGTTTGCAAACTACAGAAGTCGCTGTACTGACTAAAGCAGTCTCCACACTGCTGGAACGAGCGGCTGAATAGACAGTTGCTGAAGATGAGATTCACTCGGTCATCCCACGACTTCTGCCTGTACACAACATGCACGCCTGTTGATCGCTGAAAGGAAGCTGACTTCAATCGTGAGGCTCAAGAAGAAACTTTCTGCCGTATTCAAGATGACCGACTGCGGCGAGGCGAACTACTTCTTGGGCATGAAGTTGGTGTACAACCGTGACGAAGGAACACTTCAACTTCCGCAAGAGGCCCAAGTAACGAAGATCCTGCAGCGTTTCGAAATGGTAAACTGCAATTCTTGCAAAACCCCGATGCAGAAAGGACTCCAACTGAAGCGTGACGGACCATTGGCGAGGGAACCGTATAGAGAGCTGTTGGGTAGTATGATGTACACCATGTTGTGTGTGCGTCCGGACATTTGCTACCCGGTAAGCTACATGGAACGTTTCCAGCCGATCCAGCCCATCATCACTGGCAGATGTTGAAGCGGATCGTACGATACCTGCAAGGGACGCAGAGGCTCTTCTTTGAATACAGACGTGATGAAGCTGCAGAACCGCTGGTGGGATTTGCAGACGCAGACTCGGCAGCGGATACCGAGAACCGAAAATCCGTTAGTGGCTTCTTGTTCAAGGTCTTCGGAGCAACCATGTCATGGTCATCATCTACCGAAGCCGAATACGTTGCCTTAAGCGCAGCATCATCCGAAGCGATTTAGTTGACTGGCATCCTCGGAGACCTGAAGATAACGGACAAGCCCGTCATCATCTGCGAGGACAACCATGGCTGCAACGGTATGGCCAAGAATCGTGAGACGAAACGCAGCAAGCATATCGATAAGCATCATTTTATCCGTGACCACGTGGGAGCAGGACGACTGCAAATTCAGCCGGTGAGCACCCCGGATCAACTTGCGGATCTGTTCACTAAGGCGTTAGATACTTTTCGTTTCCGCGAGCTTATAGGTAGAACTTTCGCGTTTTCTGAATGCGGTGCAGCTGCTGTATTTCTTCACACTTCAATTCTTCCAGGCGGCGTTTTTTTCTCCCGGAATTGCCGGCACTGCTGTTGCCACTTCCGTCTATACATTAACATTCCACGTTCTGCCGGGGCTCGTGCTGCAGTATTATTAACCGCGCTGCGTCCTGCTCCTCGAAAACCTCTCTACACTCTTCGTCGAACCAATCGTTTCACGGACACTGTACCATGTACTCGAGGGCGTTCTCAACTGCATCGTTGATGACTACTTTGATATTATTCCAGCAGTCCTCAAGAGGGTTTTGTCATCCAACAACGCTGCCTCGATACTCTGCGCATGGACTGTGGCGACATCCAGTTGTTTCAATCGGTAGAGATTGTACCGTGGCGGATAGTTTTGGTTGCAGTTTTACTATCACCAGATAGTGGTCCGAGTGGTTGATGTTAGCGCCATGATAGGTTCTGGCGTCGATTATGTCGGAGAAGTGTCACTCACCAATCAAAACGTGGCGTGGTCGATTTACTATTCTGTCCGCTGAGGTTATCTCCAGGTGTACTAATACTGAAGTTTGTGCTAGAAGTAGGTGGTACGTATAACAAGTCTTAGGCCGTCATTGCTTGTCCGTTTAATTCCTCCTCGTGACTGACCTGAGCATTTAAATCTCCTATGATCTTGACGCCATGGTTTGGCCAGGGGTCGTGTTCACGTTCTAGGTGCGCGTTAAAAGCTTCCTTATCATCATCAGAGCTCCCTGAGTGGGAAGTATGCGCATTGATAATGCTGAAGTTGAACTACGGATCCTTGATAATCAACCTACACATTCTTTCGTTGATCGACCACCACCCGATCACGTGTATCTACATTTTGCCATTGACTATGAAAGCTGTTCCCAGCTCGCGTGTCATGCCACAGCTATGATTACCTCTTCAAGTAAGCACAATTGTTCCTTTTCAACACACCTCCTGCAGCGCTACGATACCAAACTAGTGATCCTTCAGTACATCTGCCAATCTTTATGTGCTTACATTTTGTTAGTTTCGCCCTAAATACGATTTACTCCGGGATTGTGAAACCATCAAGCTTGAAAGTGGCCTTAAGAAAGGAAGCTTTAGCATGGTGCTCAAGCCCTGCTGAATTCCATAACACAATTCCAGAAGTAAGACGAGAGAAACAAACATCAAACAAACTGGCCAGCGTGATTAACGTCTACAATGGAAAATTGGATTACAGACGATAGACGTTAACGATCAACAACACTGATTAAAACCCTTCACAGATTATTTAACGTGCCATATACCACGTATTATTGCGTATGGCACATGTATCTATGCCCGTATCATTCTGGCGGACAAGACCGTCGAAGTTCACCTGATTACATATTTTGTACAATTTGATGAGGACACAGTCAGTCTTGTAAGAGAATGTGTACAATATTGTAGGACTACTCAGGTGGAAGGTACGATAACAGGCTACAATCTTGTCAGCGATGGTACTGAAATATGACATAAAACCGTTTTATACAATTAAAATGAATATAAATTCCTGAACTTCCTTGCCCTGATATAAAGTGTTAAACTAACAGGATTATCGTACTGAATAAAATTAACAATTAACAATTAAATTCAAAGCCCCTCACTTCAACCTATTGTGCATAGTAAAAACTACTTACCTTGTTTACTTTGAATCAATCCAAACAAATGAATAGCCCAATCAATATCACATACGATTTTTCACTTCGAAAGGATTGGAATTGCACAAATTGAATCTTGCAATGAGAACGTAGCTCCTAAACACAAGAATTTCGGAATTTTCTAAACGAGAGCAGGCCTTGCGAGTTACACTCCAAACGAGAACGCGAAATTCACACCGAAAGAGCACTTTTCACAACTTTTCACGAACAATTCGCTCACGAATTCGACGAAATGAAAAAGCACCGGAATCCAACCGAGCACCATGTAAACACGGACCACGCGATTGCGTCGCAATCGTAACAAAACAACGTTTTCGTTTTTGTTTTCACTCCCCAAACTTACAAACAGCTGATTTTTGACATTCGTTTGTTTACGGTCTGAGGCAAGTGCCCTTTAGAATCGTTCATCGATACACTGAATGAAATGGTTACAATAAAACTCGTGAATCGAGCACTACCTGGTTGTGGCGGGTGGAACTAGTTACATTCTTCCATGCACTGATAGAGAGATCATAGTTGAAAATGCTATTATTGTAGACAAAACTGTTTGAAAACACTTGTTTTCAATTCTACAACGTTACCGTTTTTCTCAATTAAACGAACCATGATGTTTGTACTGTTGACTATAAATATCATGATATTTACCATTCTAAGTGGGGTGAATAGTAACCTAGACCGTCAAAATGCAATACTACTGCAAAACGGGGTATAGTGCCTTGTAGTCCGTTCCAATTGAGGCATATAGGCCAAACATCATTGCGATTTTGTTTTGACAGCTGATTGTTGTTGACGCGTTTGGCATCATGTTGAATATGGATTAAAACGATTTTCGTTCTCTCATAAAACATTAGTTTTTGAGAGGCAAAACGGTGAAAAAAAAAGTTGGATAAGTATTTTGGAGCAAATGCCACGTCAGATTACACAGTTAAATATTGGTTTTGAAAGTTTCGTGGTGACCGCCACTTCACTACCGATCAAGTCGGCAGCCCTCCGATGCAGGTACAGAGGACAATGTCAGAAAAGTTCGTGAAATGGTGTTGGCTGAACGAAAAGTGAAGGTGCGTTAGCTAGTAGATGCCACAAAGATAAGTACTGAGCACATACGCCATGTTTTGAGCAAGATTCTACATATGAAAAAGTTATCCTGCCACTGGGTGCCACACATGCTCACTCCTGACCAAAAACACGAACGTGAGAGCACTTCGAAGCAGTGTTTAGACTTACTGATGCGGAATCGAAAGGACTTTTGGCTTCGACTGGCAACTATTGATAAAACCTGGATCCACACTACTTATCAATTTGGTTAATTAATTCTACCGTGTATCCACGGTAAAACTTATATACTCTTATTATGAGTATTGTTTGCTCACACAGAGGAAAGAGAAAATATAGTATTTTTGATGGCATACTCTTTGTGCATCATTACAGTGAGCATTACTTTGCATTATTGGATCGATTGAAGGCCTAAATTACTGCAAAACGGCCTCATATGAAAAACAATTTGACAAGATAATGCGCGGGCACACAAGAGCATCACAACCAAGGCTAAAATCTAGAACTTACGGCTCCAATTGCTTCCGCATCCACAGTATTTACCCAATTTGGCTCCCTCGGGCTATTATCTGTTCCCAAACCTCAAAAGATGGCTGTTTAGGATTGAATAAAATGTAATACAGAATGCAAAAAGTAGGGTCTTTCCGAAGCCACAACCTGCCACTTCCGAGCCGTTGAAGCAACAATGGCCTAGCAAGAAAAAATCAGCTCACGCGAGGAAATTATCGGAGAAGTATTACTTTTTGGACGGAATCAAGCAGTTGGAAAATCGCTGGAATAAATGTATCGATCTAAAAGAGGACTACATTGAATAAAAAAACATTACAAAAATACTTTTTCATTCCCAAGGTGGTTACTTTTAACCCCACTTAGTAATGCTGACAAATTTACTATGTTTGCTCAAACGGCATGGTAATTTTGGCAGAAAAATAGTTAAAGCAATCGACAGAATAAACTTCAATATTTATATTTAATTTAAACCTACAATATAGTATTTTCGACTATGATCCTTATTTCAGTTTGGTGTTCGGAGGAACATACGTTTTCTGTAACGTTGGTTCTGATTACAGGGAGTTCTTGTTACATAACATCCTGTCAAAATAACACGAATCAAAACAAAAACAAAATGCTGGTACCACGAAGCGAAAGAATGGAGTACTCTATGGTGTTCGTGAGTCCAATGCAGGGGGTTGGTTACTCTGTCAAGTTGTTTTTCACGCTTATAATAATTATATAGTGATTCTTAACCGAAGATGATCAATTGTCATAATTGTTGCTGCAATCCGAGAAACCAGATAATGCCTTGTTCAGACTACTGACTTAAAACATGTTATTACGGTTGGCAAATAATTTTAACAGGAAATTCTTCGTCAAGATAGGCTTATAACATATTATAACCACAGAGAACAGACATCCAAACAAGAATATGTTTCTCAAAAAATCTTGTGTAAGGATTCAAATTAAAATACGTTAAAACTCTATTGCCATCTCTCGGGCTATGGCCACTTGCGATTTTTAATCGGTAAGATTCGTTGACCGTGTGGTGAAAGAACTGAACTGCCAAAAAAATTTAGTTGATGAATAAGATTTCAAGCTGGTCAATGGGTAGCGATGCCAGCGCCGCCACGCTATTGCCAGTTCATTACGATTATGAAATGGCCGTTTAATTTCTTACACAGTTTTTGAATTTGACTTGGATGTCTGTTCTCTGTGTTATAACTGCTTAGTCTAGTAGTCTGGTTTATGTTCTCTTGCACCACCTTGCCTAAAGTCATATATTCCAGGCATGGTAAAAATCCGTTCACTCTGCACTTGTTTATTAAAAATAAGTGCACTTAAAAATCGGTTCACACATATCCCTCATACGCATACACCGTCAGAAGCGATCCTTACGATTTGTGCATTTTCCCGATTCTGTTTAATACCATTCTGTTTTCATTCGTTAAAAAAACACATAATTGAGCAAAACTGGCAGCTGATCGTACACTGAAAGAATCGGATTGTAGCAGTATGGATGTTTTCTCAGTGCCAATTTTTTATCTACTGAATCGTTAACGTATGCTTTGTTTCAGTTTGATTCAGCTGAGCGAGATTAAATGAATCAAAATCACTTCTTTTAATCGTAACCTAAACATAATTTACCATTTCAAATAATGGTCTAATATGATGATAAGTAATCTAATTCACCATAAAAACATAAGAGCATCATTTTAAGCCATATCTCTGCTCTGACCATTGCAGCTGATTGCATTCACTGAGTCAAATAAATCTTTCTATTTATTATAAGAAATAGGTAATATAAGAAATTGGCCAAATTTATGATAAAATATGCTTTACACTCAACAAAGTTGCGAATCTTTTCCGTAATGAAGACACGAAAATTTTGTAGTTTACATTCTTTTCAAGCAAAAAGAGTATTTTCAATACTTCCCATTGACTGATATTTTATTCTCTTGGCTTCCCTTGGCAGTTAGTGACAGCTTAAATAGCACTGTACCTAAACGTCATCCCGGGATGGTCTGAAAAGGAAACCGAGAAGTGACACAAACATTGGACGCGCTGATCCTGTCATGGACCGAAAGGTGAAAAGGATATTAACGGAAAACCCCAAATCTCTCCATTAGAATGGTTGCTCGTAAAATAGGGATGTCGCCTGGTTATGCCCAAAATAAAAAAAAACGTTTGGGACTTAAGTCGTATAAAGTAAAAACAGTTCCAAATCGCAACGACAAACAGAACTTGGCAGCAAAATCACGGGCTCGACGTTTGTACTGCGAATATTTGACGAAGTTTTCATGCGTTGTTATGGACGATGAAACTTCTGTCCTACAGCTGAGCATTTCAGAACGAAGAAGGCATCGAAATTTCCCACAAAATACCTTGTGTGGCAAGCAATTTGCACGTGTGGCAAAAAGAGTAAATCTTTCGTCACTGAAGCGGAAGCTTTCTGGAAAGAAGCAAGGAATCAAAGACATCAAACATTTCCAGCAAATTTGAACGGCTTCTACAATTTCTGAAGAGTCTGTACATACCCTAATGGACGGAGTTAAGCGCAAAGTTTGAAAATTTTATGCAAATACCGAATAACTATGTTTTGTCTTCACGAATTGTTAAAACACATCCCATGAATCTGAAATAAACAACTACGACGGAAATATAATTCGAACTTTGTTTTATTCGTATTTTGAGGTGTCCGGATTATTGCGGATACAGACCTTAAGTCATGGGTGGCAGTTTAGTTTCCATGCTTTATTCTTGTTGGTACCAGTTCTGATTGCGATTGATTGTTTTTTACCGAATGATATAAAATGGAATGTTTTTCATCCTCATTTCGAATAATTTGCGTTATAGGGCTTTTCCAATGCAACACACATTCCACTTTGGGATGACAATTTTTCAAACAGCATGCATTTAAATTTGAAAGGGAGGTCAATTCGCTTCGCGTATTATTTGATCTTCAACATGCGAAGGAAATGCATCTGCTTTCTAGAAAATCGTCGTCCGCTAGCATCTATCATTCGAAAATGCGATTTCAATGTGTCGATATGAACCGACGGAGGATTCAGTCGATAAATAAAAGGAGGATGTTTGGATGCAACTCTTCATTCGTCTAAAACTAGTCACTTTTTGACGTGCATACTTGAAGATGTGTAAAATATAATCACAAAATTAGTATTCCAGATTTACCGTACACTCCAAACATGGTTTACCCATTGTTTGGATTGTTATGAAGTAGCGTGTGCTATAACTAGGCTGGTGCCACCTACATGTCAAAACTAAGTCCGCTAGAATGCTGTCGGTCGCATCGGTTGGTGGTTTTGCTCAGAGTCGATAAAGAAGAGTCGCGCAAAGAGGCTTCTTTGTTTGGTTGTTCTTTTTCGTGTTTATCAACAACCGACTCCGGCAGCTTTAACTTTGCATGACTCCATCAGTTTTCATGTGTTGACTCGGTAATCGTTGGTTTTTATTTACATTTATCGTACGAGTGCTGAGATCTGAGCGTTCTGGGCAGCAAAGTGGAAAAGTTACACGCATAGGAGTGGGAAAAATGAGGTGCGCAGCTGTTTTCTGTAAAAATAAGCAAGACAAAAAACACCGAATCAAACATTTGAGCTTTTTCCGCTTCCCGAGCGACCGGGAGCTGAGAGACAAATGGATTTCATTTTGCCGCTTGCCGTTGGATTCGGAATTGTCCGAAAATAGTCGTATTTGCAGTGTAAGTAATGATTTGGAAAATATTTAATGCGTAAAAATAATTGTGAATATTACAGTTGCATTTCAATTATGAAACGTATCTGTACATGGCGACTGACAATTTTCTGAGAAATAAAAAGCAATATCCCGTGCCATCGTTTCGGACCCAGCAATTGCATGTACAGCACTTACACTTTGACACTGGAGTGCAGTAAAGTAAGTGAAGTAAAGTGCAGCATATGTCACCCGCAGACCGCGACTGTGGTGTTGTACTCGACGAAATGTCGATCGATCAGGGCCTCTCGTTCTGCAACAACAACAAAAAACTGTTTGGTTATACAACGACTCCTGGTCAACGCCAAAAAGCAACACCCGGATAAAAAAATACAATAGATTACAAAATAAATCCAAAAAATTACCATAAGATCTATCTATGGACAATAAACTACAGTTGACGTTCGATAACTGCAAGCGGTTTAACCATAGGCCAGGAAACCAGTAGGTCCCATACAAAAACGATATTTTTCTTGGCTCAGTCAGTACTAGCACATCGGTCCCAAGCTCGGTCCCAAGCTTAATAATGCGCCCCTTATAATGAACTCACATGAACACACTCTCAAATATTCTGTCAAAATAACACAGCAAATCAAAACAGAGGCGCAAATATGTACAGTAAGGTGCTGATTGATTGTTGGTTTAACTGCAATGCTTTTTAACTGCAAGACCGATAAGTGCAACAACTATGCAGTTATCGGTCAGCTATCTGTCAAAGGATGAACCAGAACTCACTAGGAACTCATTAAAATGAACTTTCAGATGATTTCACTTCCTTTGACTTATTATTGACATATATCAGGCGATGCAGTTATCGAATGTCGTTCGATAACTGTAATGTAAACATGTTGCAGTTATCGAACGTCGACTGTCTTTTTTGTTACGTAAAAATTTCTGAATTGATTCCGGCGATAGAGTTTTTTTTTATTCCTTGTCGGGTATTTTCATCACTGCGACCATTTTTAGATCTATTGTGATAGACTATAGAGTTACAATGGAACAAACTGTTTTGGTTTTAATTTGCTCGCGAAAAAATAGATATTTTTATTGTTGCTATTCATGACAATCCCCATTTTCTATTGTAAAAGTCCAATTTACAATAGATTTTATTGTGGAAAACAATAAACGCTAGTGTGATTGTGATGTTACTGACAATAAAACTTATGGTTTTAACAATAAATTTTATGGTGTTGTAACAATAAATTCTTTTGTATTTTATTGAGATTTTTAATAAATAAATTTGACTTCATTCGCAACATTATTGTATTCTTCTCTCTTTCCGTCATAATTATGGAAAAATATCATCGCGAGATAACAATACTCCTCACTGATCCAAACGTTTATGTTTGTTTTGTTCGATAGGTAGCATGTTTGTTTTGATTGATAGGTAGCATCGGTTTCACTCTTTGCGCGACTCTTCTTTATCGACTCT
>JASCZW010017195.1:0-17442 GCA_034211315.2 Aedes japonicus | reverse complement strand
ACCACTGTCCCATTATGTGAGGGGCTACAGCGACATCTGACTGTTGTTGTAGATCGGTCAAGCGTTGAGATTAATTACCGTGTTTTCTTAATGGAATACCAGTATCACACTCTGTGAGTGGCCCCAATAGCATCCTTACTGTTGGTTTAAATCAGTTCAAATCGTAAATCGGTACTAATTTTTAAATCGGTTCAAATTGGCTTTCTAGCATTATTAAGCATCTAGTTTTCCAATGAACAACCATTATCACATTTTGTGAATGGCCCCAATGGCATCCTCACTGTTGGTCCAAATCGGCTTTGCAGCATTATAAAACATTTCCTAGTTACCCAATGATAAACCACAATCACACTTTGTGAGTGGCCCCAATAGTATCCTTAAATTAGTTCAAATCGAAAAGCGGTACTAATGTTTAAATATGTCGCTTGACAGCTTATCGTTAACCAAAACGAACCCTGCTGCCAGCCAATATTGATTATTCAAAATCCCAGTGATTTCTCGTGGAACTACAGTGGACTCCGCGGCTTCCTATAAAACGTGTATTATGTAAACATATTCCTACCCTTTCCTTACTTGCCCTGCATTCGGGAGGGCCGGCGCCGGTATTGCCTTAGTTTGGGATCACCAGTTTTTACACATTGAAGATGTATGTTAGTCTCAAGCATCATCTGTTGGTTATCTCTGTAATAACAGCTGATCTGCCAACAACGGAGTAGCAACCTCGGGCGGTCAATCATGTTCATGATCATGCTCGCTTGAAATCATGAGGTAGAAGAGGTTGAAAATGCTCAATAGGACATGTACACCAACTTCACGTAGCGGTGGAATTTCTAACAAAACGGTCCACCTTTCGATATATCCTTGACCTTATGAACAGCTTTGTCGAAAACTTGAATTTTTTATCATATTAAAATCGCTTGATGGAACAAGTTGAAAATGCTAAATTTGCCATTTTTACCAGTAGAGTTCAACACAAAACGGTATACCTTTTGAATGTCCTTGGTCTTCTGAACAACTTTGCAAAATAATACACCTTTGTTGATATTAAGGATTTGAGGATATATGTAGCATCATGAGTGTACCTGTTCTTAGGTGATGCTAAACTTTTCAAGATGATGCAACATTCAATCGAGGGTGGTAATACTTTTAAAAGCGAGTCCAGACTTAAATATGACAGGTAGAGTAGTGTAGGAATGGGAGCACCCCTGTATCTACCCAGTATGTGATCTTGAGGGTTGGGGGAAGTATGCCTGAAGTGATCCGGATGTCTGTCGAGGCTGGTGGTCTCAGGGCCGTATGTGATTCTGCTGTTGACGATGGCTTTAGCAACTCAAAACTGGGCCGGTGCCAGTTTGGATGTCCCCCGGTGATGGTGGTTCAGTCGTGTACAGCAGATTGCTCTAACTTCATCGAAGTGCTGGCGGAACACTTAAAACGATTGTGATGGGCCAGGATTCATCCGGGTCATGGATAGGATGCGAAAATCGCCTTCCTTAAAATAGTTGAGGTGTTTTCAGCAGTTCGATGCGAATATTGACTTTACGTCGTCGCGCAACAACATCGCTAAGGAATTGAAACTCAGCTTCCTTAGGCTACGCATGACAATGCAGGCTGCATACATGGAGAGGGAAGAGCTGGAATCCAAGCTCCTAGCCGAGCAATGTGCCAAAGAGATGTCACGGCTAGCAGTCACGGAAAGGGCGAGGGAAATAGCCACGAAGCTCACGCAGACGGTAGAATCCACCTTCATGCGAGACTCCACCTCATCTACCATGGGGGAAGGGACCTCCAAGCGGGCCAGGAAGTCCCCAGCTGAAGTGGCATTCTATACTTCTAAGAAGCGGATATTGGTTAACGCCTCTGTCGGACTAAAAACCTACGCGAACGTTACGGTGGGGACAGAGGGCCCGTCCTCGTGACCAGCTCCGGCTGGCCGCAAAGAGAGAGAGGCCCTGGCGCCAAGCCCTGCGCCAAAGGCGTGACATTTAGCTCAAGAGTTGTCTCAAGCACGGAAGGGGTACCGGATGGTATTCCGAACCTGGCCAGACGACTATCTTGCTGGATCCCGAAATGTTCAGGGTGGTAATGCAAGGTGTCTGAGCGAAGGCGTCTTTCCGGACGCCTAGAAAAATCAGACCCTAGTGTTGCTACCAAAGATAGGGAAGCCACCAGGACATCCATCGGCATATAGGCCAAACTGCCAACAAACTGCCAAAATAAATGGAGGGTATAAGCGGTCTGTCTAACAATCAGTTTGGCTTCCTTAAAGGAAACTCGACGGTGGATGTCATTCTGTTCTGTTCTGTCACCAATCCAGCGCGTGTCCGGTACTGTGCACTTGTTCCAACACCTTCTTGCTCCAACGCCTTCATGTTTCTGAGTATCTGTACAAGATTCTGAGAAGTGATTCCCAGAACCGCGTGCTGGTGTTCTGCACAGAGGTAGGCCAGAAACGTATTCAGATCACCGCAAGCGTCCCACGAGGTGCAATCCTGGGTCTGGTGTTATAGAACACGATGTCAGATGAGGTACTACGGCATGAGTTTGCGAACGAGGTGCAGATCGTCGGGTTCGCAGACGACAACCTACCGACTAATCCCGGAATGAATCGGGTGGGTTGGTAGGTAACACGGGGAAGTGAGCTTCCACTTATCGCAGATATTGCCAGGCCACGGCTGTTTTAGAGAATACCTGCACAAATATATGCATGCACAGTCCTTTGCATGCAGCGAGTGCATGGGAGTCGAGGAAACTGCGGAACACGTATTCTTCGCATGTCTTCGCTTCGACGGCGTGAGATCTGGCATGATTGCCGTAAGCGGCCACGAACACGACTCCGGATAATTTGGTCCAGAGGATGTGCCAAGACCAGATCCTTGATCTCTAAGTAGTTAGACAAAGTGGATGCTTAACAAGCACAATAACCCTATCCCTGAAGTAATACTGAAAGGTGGTTCCGGGGAGGGTCCAGGGCTAGGGTGGGTTTTTAGTGGGTCGAGGAGTTGGCATCCTCATCTCCACACCCTGAGTTCTTCTGGTGTTTGGTTGTACATTTTCCATCCCGCCTAAAAAAAGAAAAAACAGCAAAGACACAACGTAAACAAAAATTCTAGGGGTCATCCACGTAATGTAATATAGCAGCAGTAATATAGTAGTTCAATTGCCGGTCCTTTTATTTTCTGAAGTTTTTCTTCTCATCGTCATCTGAATTTATGCCAGGGCTGCAAAATGGTGAGTCGACAACTGTGATGGAGCGTGCGCCCCCGCAACATAGCTCTGGTCCTCACAAGTTCCTACCTCATGCTTCCACGGGTCAACAGATGACAAAGACCGCCAGCTAAGGGTTGCGTACTTAGCTGGTAGTGCAGCCTGGGCACTGTTGTCCTTCTGACTTCAGCTAGATTGAGGAGGTGCGTGCCGAGCGTCTGTCCACCAAGGAGGTGCGGCTCAAACAGCGGCTGAGTAAGAAATGCTGTATCTCGTCAGCTATACCTTAGGAGGCAGTCCCACCAACGCAATGTAGCCAGCGCGGTAAGATAGCATGCTGAAGTCTTACCCTACCACGAAAAATGTAAGTATTCTTTATTTTGTGAGATTTTTCCTCATTTTATTGCCCACAACTCTTTTATAAGGAACAGTATAAATTTGCAGTACATTTACTAGTGCAAATAAAAACAAAAATAAATGTGTTAATTGAATCTAAAGTTTAGTATAGCCGTGAAATTTTCATTTTGTCTTAACTTTTATAAATCATTTATGCTAAAAATGTCTACTGTTCCTTTAACAACTATATAACGGGGATTCCCTGGGGGGGTAGCCTAAGGCAGTCGAAGGATTTGTTGACTGGACAAGGGTTCGTGGAGTCGCCCGTCCCTTGTCATGCGAAGACACGCGGCCTTCTGGCCGTAGTCTTCCGAAGGTCCTCACTGAGATCGGCTGACCCTGCTACAAGAAGCCATCACGTAGGCTATTCTCTCAGAACAACCTGCTGAGAATAGTCCTGCAGCCAATCCTTGCACTGATGGTGGGTTCTTATTACACATCACATCACATCACATCCTCGTCATCTGAATTTATTCCATTTTTGTCAATGCATACGTTGTAGAGCAAGAGGCACTGAAAATTGTATGATAATTGTCGATGACTCTCAATTCATTAAATTTAGAATATCAAAGAGTTAACAAGACTTACTATATGTTCTAGACTAATCGGTTATGCATATTCTAATTAAGTAAGAACAAAAACACCCTTCTTTACCAGCAAACCAAGAAACACAAAGTTATTACGAAGCGTTCCACTAGGAACAAACGCTCACAATTACCTAAATAACATTCCCTACAAATGCAATTGCACGCGAGCAGGTACAAAGGTGCTCCAACCAGTCCATTATTTCATCCTTAACGCCCACTATCTGACAACGTGCAGAATTTTCACGCGACTGCAAGCGAACTTTTGAATAAATGGAACATAAAATTTTTAATTAAATTATACTTTCACTGCTTGTGCCACGGTTTGTGTGTGTTTGTGTGTGATCCATCCCTCCAGTCTGTTTTGCAAATTGCTCAGTAAAATTCTATCCTTCCGCGTATCTTTTTTCCATCCTCGGTGTCACAGCAGCTTTATCATGTGACTTATCCTGAAAAAAAAAATGTTACGAGCTCACCTTGGCTGTCCCCGTTCTAGGATCGGAACAGCAGCAGCACTGTAGCGTGGAAATTTAATTTTTGACCAAACTACGGCAGCCGCGCTCACTTCTTCTTCTTCTCCTTCTGTCAGCAGCATTTGGCAAGTGCAAGTGTGGATCTTTGTGTGTCAGCTGGATGAACAAATTTATCATTGTTGTCCTTCAGGCTTCGAGGGACTTAACCCTCCAAACTGCGACGGACTGGTGACTGGTACACACTTCTGCTACGTAGCAGACCTCTCCGGAGATGGATGGAGACACCAACCAACCGAAAGCAACGAGCTTGAGACAAACGTGTTAAAGAATGTGATAAGTGTGACAGCTAATAAATTGTGCTCTTGTTTCTTTTTCTCAGCTTGCTCTGGTTGTTGCCGGAGCAATTTGTAGAAGACATCGGAGTGTTATCTCGATTTTACCTTATCCCTTCTGGGATCCGGAATTGGACACTGTTTCTTTACCAGAGTGATTTTTTTTTTCGGACGAAAAGCCACAGCTGTTGCCATTTTACCACCAGATCGCACTTAATCTTCATCGGAATGCATTTTTTCCACGACAAATGAGATGTGAGTAATTTTAATTAATTAGTGACGCCTAACTCTACAACGTTGATGTGTTTGACCTTTTTTGCTTCCTGTATCCGAATCCGAGCCAACGCTCAATGTTGTTATGAATGGTTCTATAAATGATTGAAAAGCAGCCGCTCGGTATGACGTTTTAAACCCATATTTAACCAACAGTTTCAACATCTTTTTTTCAGCTTCCCATGCATCATTTTTCATTCCTTCCGCTTGAAGTAGCCCCAGTTCTACCCTCGGTCACAGCCATGACGTTTGCGCTTTGTCATGGAACATAAAATTTCTGTTTTACATCCATTATTATTGTTCTTCATGAAATATTAAGCATCGGCACCGCAATAAAACGTCGATCAATAGCATCAATTTCCTGCATCACTCTCGCTTCAACCGTGGACAGGACCGTCGTCATCGTCAGACCGAAAGCACTGGCCGTCACAAAGCAACGCAACGATAGCGCAGCATTCTGTAGGTTAGTTGTTCGCCCTACTTATGTTTATACGGCATAACGCGCTTTCATTTATTCCCGACTCTTGATGGATTGTGCCACCGGATCCTTTTTGTTTCTTATTCTGATGGAAACCATTTCGAGGGGCTCATTCAAACGATTGCATTGAAAAAAAGGGACAAAGTTTGCCGGAGTTTCGAGCAATTTTACTGCCATCTAGTGGTCGATTTACCGGTAAATCGTCAATAAATAAAATTAGCCGACTTATACACAAAAAAAAGTGACATCTCTATTAGTTAGCTTACGGCAGCTATGGCGAAATTAGCTAAGCAACCAGAGCAGGTAAATAAATCTCACGACCATCATGTGATGACGAAAAAACAGGCAATCTCACTGTCACGAGCTTTCTTGTCACACCATCCTCAATAAGTTTACCTGAACTCAGCCCAGCAAGAATATGTTATCGATATAGTGGAAATTTCATTTGAAGTTTCGTGATTTAACTCATAATTCCCTAGTAGCACGCTTATTGTAAATCAGTTGAAATAACTGGTTTGCAACTACAGTGACCGGCAAAAATAAAGATCCACCTTTGATCAATGTATTATTGTTGAGAAAAAAACACGTATTTTTGAAAAAGTAGGGTATTCCAATACATGTTTCTGAAAAATAAACATAGACGAACCATTTCAGTACAAAAATAACGATCACTTTTATTCCTTGCATAAAACGAAGAACAAAATTATTGGAGTTTAGTAAATACGTATGACATAAAAAAAGATCCACTTCATGTATGAATAAAAAAAATTATCGAAAGAGTTGGAATCAACTCTTCACTAGTCAACATGACCTCCCTTCGCTTCAATGATGGACTGCAATCATTTCGGGATGCTTTCGACTAGTTTTCTGAGGTGTTGTGGATCCAACTCATTCCAGGTCTCCTCCAGTGCCGTAAAATATGTTTTTTTTGTTTGTTACGTGGGTTTTTTAAACTCTATTGTCGAGAATTGCCCAAAGATTTTCAATTGGGTTTAAATCCGGGCTCTGGGGAGGCCATTCCAAGGGTTTAATCCGACAGGCACGGAAAAAAGCTTGTGTTTTCTTGGCCGTATGCTTTGGGTCGTTGTCTTGCTGAAAAATATAATTATCTTCCAGACCCATTTTCAGCAAAGATTCTTCCATATTCTCGTTCAGAATATCTATATACCCATCTGCCGTCATAACACCCCTGATTAGAACCAGATTCTCCACTCCAAACCATGAGAAACAGCCCCAGATCATGATATTTCCACCACCGTGCTTCATGGTCCCTTGTAGATGTTTATCCTTCAGCCCTTCATCGCTTTTCCGCCAAACTCGCAGTCGTCGTTTTCTGTTGAACAGCTCAAACTTTGATTCGTCTGACCAAACAACCCGTTTTCAGAACTCCAGTGGCTTATTTTTATGGTATCTTGCAAACCGCAATCGCTTCTCCTTATTCACCCTACTTATGAACGGCCGTTTCCGAGCAAAATGACTTTTCAAACCGTGCTCAGGAATGCGTCGCCAAACTGTACGATCGGATATCGAAAGGCTTAGCTTTTCTCTGAGCGCACGGATGGTAACAAACGGATCCTTTTTAATTTCTCGGATGATTCTAGTGTCTTCGCGGTGATCAGACTTGCGATTGCGTCCACGTCCTGTTCGATCTGCGACACTATCAAGCTTTTGGTGTTTTAAAACTATTTTCTGCACTGCACCACGGCTTACACCATACTTTTCGGCAACTTTGCGCTGAGATTCGTTTTTGAGCAATCGCGCACGATAAGATTTCGAACATGGACTGTTATTTTTTCCTCCCATGATCGATTCTTAAAAACTCGTCACTTGGGCTAAACTTACTTATTTCTCACAACTGTAGCAATTATCTGTGATGGATGTAAATAAAGAAATGTCAAAAGCATGATCAACAAGGGGTAAGCCAAGTGGATGTACACGGAAAGTATTTTTTTCCCTAGTGGATCTTTTTTATTGACATACCGTAAACACAAGCTTATTTCATTTTTCACATGCAGTTGGCTGAAATGGAGTTTTCAAAAGGATTTCCACCGCAGACCACAGCTGACCACTATTTCGGATCTTCTCAGCAAAGAAACAGGCTTCTACTTCATATATGGTTAACTTTGATATTCCAATAATCGCGCTGCAAGGACCGATCTCTTGCCATATCAATTAAGTACTGACTCTTACAATCTAAACAATGTGAGATCTATCCAAAGAGAGTCTCCAAAGAGTCTACATTCAAAATTTGACCATACACTAGGGATGTCCACAATTCTTTTTCATTCGACATGTATATTCAAACTTTTACGCTAAGCCTCATGAATGATACCCAAATATGTACAGTACGGGTAAGAAAGTTGCTATTGATACGAAGTTGTAAAGATATCTATACCTGATTAGTATACGGCTCGATGGATCTTTTTTTTTTTCACTGTTCACTGTAAACTCAGTCAGAAATAAGTTGCTGCACTTATTTTGACTGATATGTGCTACTTAGGTTATATACATAAATGTGTTTGTAATGGCGATTTCCAAAATAATGTCATGTGCTGTCATGATGAAAAAATCTATGAGACTTAGAAAAAAAATCTCCATCATCGTTTTCTTGCCCGTAAAAATTTCCGACGTATTTCGGTAAAAATCGTAGGTAATTCTTCATTGTTAATGACATTTACCATCCCTGGAAGGAAGTGCCTTCGATGGTTTGTAATGATCACCGGCTCCATCTCTGAGCGAAGAAGTCCGTCATCGTGCCGCGCTTTACGTCGGTTGAATACAACCGAGATGCTATGTAAAGCGTGTCCGGAAATATGTTTCATAACATTGTCGCGTCAGTGGTCTAACTCAACGGAATAATTTCTGTCAGTGTATGGTTTTGTTTTTAGTGGACCCACAGCGTGAATCTCAGCCTGTGTAAAATTCAATAACCGTCAATTTGAAGGAAATCACCATGTAACAATAAACAATCAGCAGCTAGCAAATATGTCAATTTTGTTGCAGCTATTTAGCATCTCATTAAAGCACAAGGTTAGTGAGCAATAGCATTTTCTATGTAAAACTTTCGGGGGATCGAGTGAAAGGGGCCCCACTTGCCACAAAATTCAGTGAACGGAGATATTGGGCATATTTTACCCCACTACCCCGTATTTTTAATAATGCCCAGTAATCTATGCTTGGAGGAGTCTGCGGTAGTCATAATAGGCCTATTCTTAGGTAAAATTTCCCTAAAAATTGAATGAAAGTAGTTGCAGCCACTGCACGGGTTGGGTAACAGAGATATTGCTGATATTACCCAACTTCCCCATTTTGCGAATATTGTTTATTAATTTATGATTGGATGTGGTATGTGGTAGTCAAAACAGGCCTACTCATGTGTAAAATGTCCTTAAAAATCGAATATAAGTGGTTGCAGCCACCGCACGGGTCGGGTAACAGAGATATTGGGCTTATTTTGCCCCAATTCCTCGTATTTTCGAATATTGCAGATTATTCTATGCTCTGGGTCTGCGGTAGTCACAATAAGCCTATTCTTATGTAAAATTTCCTTAAAAATCGAATAAGGGTGTTTGCAGTCACAGCACTGTCGGAAGGCTCCATTTTTTATTTTATTTTATTTTTATCCACACGGTCAGGACCATCCGTATTATTCAACGTCAGTCTCAAATCTGATCTCTCTCGTTTCAGTGCAAACTGAACTCGATTCTTTTTTTTTTTTTTTTTTTTATTATCGCACATTCACTCCCTTTCTCTCTCTCTCTCTTTCTCTTTATCTGTCCTCGTAGAAGGCAAGCTATCAAGAGAGTGTCTTTCACATGAGAGCTCTCCCAGCCAAAGAGATTCCGAATCACGGTACAATGTAGGTAAACTATTCTGTTATATTTATTAGCCATTTTTACTTTTAAACATGCTTATTATTATTAATTTTTTTATTCCTGCTATTATTATTTTTATCCTACTTATAATTCCTACATTATCCTACACCCCTACTCTTGAATTCGCTCTTAAAAATAAAATAGTACTGCTCATGATAAACTATTAGCACAGATTCATTAGATTATAACTCAAATTGAGTAGTTTTCAGTATGCGCACATTTATTATTCACACCATTATTGAAAACCTTCAATGAATAGGCTTTTTCATGCAAGGGGAAAAGTTTTGAGGACTTTCGCCTAACGATCATGCTCGAAGAGTGAACCGTGAGCGAAATGATTTTTTTTTTTTTTCTCTCGCGCTTCCCTTTGGCGAGGCGCGCAATGTTTGCATAAAGATTCATATTTGACAGCCATCTCCACCCTCTGTTTTCATGTGACACTTCTGCTAAACAACATTGTGTAACACCGTTTCTACTAAAGTCCAGCAGTAAAAGTAGAACCCACTGTCAAATCAAATTGTCAAAACGGACTGAATTGCTCGATTAGAACGACAACAATTGCAGCTATCAAGCTTTGTGGTGTAAAGTCGGTCATACTCTAACTACAGGGCTTTATTTCCAACAACTTTTGATGCCTTCTTGCGTATGAACCGTAAAAAAAAAAACGATAAAACTTGAACAGTAGAACAAAATTCATAGCGATGATGTCACTGATTTCGCTCATTAAAAGGAGATCCTTAAGAATTAGCAAAAAAAAAATATAAACGAGAGTCAAGGTATGTTTGTATAAGCTTTATTTGTAGTGGATAATCACATTTTATAGCTTGAAGTTTTAGCAACCGGAAAATGCAAGTCGAACGCCAGGAATCATATGGAAAATCATAACTCTTCATCCAGAATTATGTACTTAATTTTGACCTGTCAACACAAAAGGCTTGAATCAACGTTTTTTTGAAGATTTTTTTTTTTTTTAATTTAGGTGAGTTTTTTTAGTATGATGAGCAGCGTCTTACCTCTGTAGCACGGACTAATTCCCTTTTGGGTCCATGTCTGTAGCTCACTCGAAGATGTGATACATGAACATATTCTTGAATCTTCCTGGTTTTCTGATTGAACGCTGAGGTCTCGCTGCTGTAGTTATCGATGACGTGGATTCTGTGATTTCTTCATCCGCCATCCTCGTAGCTTCGGTGATTCCTCTATCCTCAATGATAGGTTGGTGTTCTTCGTTCTCTAGAAATATGCCTTTGGGGTTCGTTTCACCATAGATTATCGGTGCTAGTTTCAGGTCTTGAATGTTGCGGGAGTACTGAACACCACGATCACTCCTTATTACCACTTTCGAATCATATGGAAAATCATAACTCTTCATCCAGAATTATGTACTTAATTTTGACCTGTCAACACAAAAGGCTTGAATCAACGTTTTTTTGAAGATTTTTTTTTTTTTTTAATTTAGGTGAGTTTTTTTAGTATGATGAGCAGCGTCTTACCTCTGTAGCACGGACTAATTCCCTTTTGGGTCCATGTCTGTAGCTCACTCGAAGATGTGATACATGAACATATTCTTGAATCTTCCTGGTTTTCTGATTGAACGCTGAGGTCTCGCTGCTGTAGTTATCGATGACGTGGATTCTGTGATTTCTTCATCCGCCATCCTCGTAGCTTCGGTGATTCCTCTATCCTCAATGATAGGTTGGTGTTCTTCGTTCTCTAGAAATATGCCTTTGGGGTTCGTTTCACCATAGATTATCGGTGCTAGTTTCAGGTCTTGAATGTTGCGGGAGTACTGAACACCACGATCACTCCTTATTACCACTTTCGCTCCAACTCTTGAAAGTACAGTATATCGATCCTTTGAGAATGTAGGATCCATTTTATTTTTTTTTGGTACTGCCATCAGAACTGTATCACCAACGGAAATATTCGATGGCTTTGCTCCTCTACGAGTATCAGCATATACCTTGCTCTGGAGTTTCGCGGTCGCATCTTTTTCACGAATATCGTCTCGGTCAATTTTGTTCTGCTTAGAGTCCCATAGAGATGGAAATGTTCCTCTATATTTCCACCCTACCAATAACTCAAAAGGAGTAATACCAAGCCTAGCATGAGGCTTCATAGTATTGTGCACATGTACATAATCTTGCAGTGCTTTTCTCCAGTTCACACCGTCCAGTTTTGCAGCCATTAATGCTTTTGTTATGCCCTGGTTTTGGCGCTCCACCATTCCATTTGTTTGAGGGCAAAGAGGAATTGACTTCCTAATCTTTACTCCTTTCGCTTCCCAGAGTTCAATAAACTCGCTGCTCTGGAAAGGGGGACCGTTGTCGCTTTGTATTATAAGGGGAAGCCCCCAAGTACAAAATATCATCTGCAACGCTTCATTGGTAATTTTGGCATTGGTTGATCTCATCTCTACTACAGATAGGAAACGAGAGTATGTGTCGACTAGTACCATAAATTCACCATATCCACATCCTTGAATACTGAGAAAATCGACCTGCAAAATTTCCCATGGCCCTTCAGGAAGCTGCCGACTGGAGAGAGGAATGGGCGGATTTTTTCTTGCAATAGTGATACATGTAACACAATTTCCAACAAATTTTTCAGCATCTGTACTTAATCCTGGCCACCAAAAATATTCTCTAAGAATTCTCTTCATGGCAGGGCACCCTATATGCCCTTGATGAGCTTCACTCAATGCTTTAACCCGAAGTTTAGAAGGCAGTATGACCTTGTCCTCTTTAAATACGAGGGGTCCCAAAATACGAAAATCCTTCGATTGTACTTCAAAACGGGCAAACTGCTTAGACCACAACCCTGATTTCATGGATGACCTAACCGCGAATAATTCTTCATCACTCTCGGACTCCAACTGAATGTCCTGCCAGGTTATCTTCATACATTCAACACCTAGTGAATACAACAAATGTTTTTCGTCGTCTTCTTCGAACGGTTCATCAAGCTGAGTTGTCGATATCAGTCGGGATAGTGCATCAGCTACATTAAGGTGGCCTGGGATCCGTTTCACTTTGAAATCGTAAACTTGTAGCCTTAAAGCCCAAGCCTCTGCTCTAGACACAGAACGTTTGGTTGATTTGATGCCTTCTCCAAATATAAATTCATTTGCTTCCGAATCTGTACGAACCACGAACATTTTCCCCGTCAAGTAGAAAGTAAATCTTTCGATTCCCCAAACGATAGCAAGGGCTTCCTTTTGTGTTTGAGGGTACCTTCGTTCTGTATCGGTTAAAGCCTTTGATGCGCACGATATTATCCTGGGTACTCCCTGTTTGTTGAACTGCACGAGAACTGCTCCCAATCCTATTGGGGATGCATCAACAAATAACTCAGTGGCATCATGGATGTTAAAATATCCTAATTTAGATATGGTCTTCAACGCGTCGTCCTTCATGAAGATAAATTCATTTTCCAGTTCTTCATTCCAATAAAAACATTCAGATTTGGCAAGATCTCGTAACTTTTCTGTTCTGTCGGCTCTGCTCGGGATGAACCGCTCAGCGAAATTCATGAGTCCTAAGAAACTCTTGACCTCTTGCTGGCTTTCTGGTTTCCGAAAACCTCGAATAGCTTTAAGCTTCTCCTCTTCAACACTTAATCCATCATGAGATACTTGAAATCCGAGAAATTTGACGGACTGTTGACTGAAGACGCTTTTCGTTTCGTTAATGCATACGTTATGCTCACGTAGTCTTTCCATTACAGCATTCAAATTTTCATCGTGCTCGGCTTTTGTTCGCCCATATACAAGAATGTCGTCGAGATAGTTGCGTACACCCTTACAACCCGCTAATACTAAAGTCTGTAGAATTTCTTGGAATGTATCCGGAGCATTGGTAAGACCGAATGGTAGTCTTTTAAAGCGATACATTCCGTCTCCGGCGAAAAAATTTGTCAAATGCCGCGATTTATCATCAAGAACTACGTGGAAAAATGCACTGGTCAAATCAATCGTTGAAAACCACTTGCATTCAGGTAGATCGACCATGATAGATTCCAAAGTTGGCATTTTAAATGGACTACGTATTATAGCCTTGTTAGGGCCTCGCAGATCTACTACCAACCGTATGTCATGCTTTCCTTTGGGAACCACCAATAGGGATGAACAATACGATTTATCCATGCTATCGTCGACACGCTCGATTATACCTGATACCAATAGTTCACTAAGACGGCGTTCAGCTTCGGATTTAAACGCGGGAGGAATGCTTGTAAAAATGCTCCTAGAGGGTGGCATGCTTTCGTCGTAATTAAGAACAACGGGAGCTACATTGAACTTTGGAAACTCTTTGTCAACGGTCAAGGAAAGAATTTCTCCTGGGAAGTCGAAATGCGACTCAGGTCGTATTGGTACGTTAAGCCCAAGTTGCAGAACACTATATCGAATTGCTGTGTTTCTGCCGAGCAATGCTCGTGCATTCTTGATAGCATAGAATTTCTCCAAAAGGCGAGGTCGATCATCACTAATGACAAGTTCTGCTACAAAACTTGCCATAACCTGAATCTCCTCTGATGTCGCGTAAGCTTTAAGTGGCCTATCACTTCCTTCCTTAACGCAAAATAATCCAAGCACCGATTCGTTATTTTTCATAAGAACCTCAAATATTTCTCCCCCTACAGTGTTCACCTCTGCGCCTGAGTCTATCAGAAAAGGAACTTCTTCGCCTGCTACCTTTCCTATGATGATTCCATCACGATTGTATTCATGTGAACGTTCTCCAACTTCCAAAATTGATTTTGTTGCAGTCTGAAATATATCAAGACATGAGAACCTGAATCATCTAAATATGTTTCATAAAAAACCAACCGATATGTTATCATAACTACCGAAAACCTTATCTTCTGTAGTATTTCCCTCTACTGTTGAAAAAGATTGTGTATCTTTATCATTTTTTTGTGCTATTACGTGCTTTTCGATTAATCGTTCGATTACAATCGGACTGAACTGGATGCTTTCCTAGAACCCGCGTAAAGTAATGATTCACTACATTAATTTTTCGAAGATAAATGTTTCAATGATCTGTTGTACTTTTATTTGAAATGTATTTATTCAATAAAGAAAATCAAATCAAAATTCATTAAAAAAAAATGATCGCAAGTTCAAGCATAAACGGACAAGGCATAGAATCAATTACACCGAAGGTGATACACTTACGGATTCTTCAGCCGAATCTGCATCATCTTTCTTAACAACTGCTATCTTCTTCGAGTTCGTCGGTGTTTCCTTATCATCGCTACTGCGACGGCGTTTGATCAGTGGTGATGTAGTCTGATGACAGGCCCGTTCAAGATGACCCTTTTTCTGACAGTTTCGACAAATTTTGTCAGCTGCATAGCATTCTGCTGGAAGATGGTGTTTGCTCAGGCACCGCCAGCACATTGCACGTGTTGACGTATTTCCGGTGAATTCCCGACGACTGAATCCTCTTCCTCTTCTTTCGCCTCTCCAGTTTCCGGAAAACCTTGGTTGACCATTTTGTTGGAACCTTGCACCTCTATTTCCATAATCCGTTGATTGAAATTTTCGCTGCCCACCATAAGCTACAGCAGCGACTTCAGCCTGTGCTACTACTTGGTGACTTTTAGCGAACATTTCCTCATTTATCTGCTCCATCTCCAGAGAACGCACTCTCTCCAGTAGATCAGCAAGAGATCCACCTTTTCTGAGAATTTTTCTTCCCGCCTCACGAACTTTACGGTTAAGAGCGTGAGACTGAATTGTGTCTGCTACTTGCTCAGCCAAATTGCCATCGCTAAAATCACAGAGTTTGGCAACTGATATGACTCGCTTAACGTATTTCACATCCGTCTCTCCTGGTTTTTGCGTCAACGTTCTAAGCTTTTGCCGCTGCATAAAAATGTAGTCCCGAGACCCATAAAATGCATCCAAACGAAATATTGCATTTGAATAAGGTGAATTTGGAATATCGGGAGACTCTGGGCTTGAAAATGTTCCGTCGAGAACATCCAGCAACTGTGGACCAGCTTTTATTCGAAAAATATTCATCTTCATTGTTTCATCCACCACTCCTGCCAACTGCATTGACGCTTCCAACATATGCTTCCACTGTTCGAATGATTTGCGGTCGATCTCCTCTTCTCCATCGACAGGTTTGCACTCCGGTACTTGCAGAGAAGCAAATGACAAGTTGCTCATAGACGACATCAGTACAGAGTTGTGATTATTCGCTGAAGTGTCCTCTCGCATTGTGGAGTGCATTCGAATAAAACTTCCGTCATCAATCGATTTTTCCAAGTGTTTTTTATCAGTTCTAGCCTTCTTCAATTTCGACAACAAAGATGTGTTCCGTTTTCTTTCTTCCTCTAGTTCTTTTGCCAACAGTATGGCATGTTTGGCCGTAAGTCTTGTTCCTTTCCTATTGAATAAAACAGAAACGAAAATCTTCATTACTAGAGTTTCATAAATAAATACTATTCAATGTACTTTTAAACTGCATCAATAGTAGAAATTGAGCTGAATGACTAAAACGAGCATACCAGTCTAGACCTAACATATAACTAAATATCTATTATGTTTAGTTTATCAGGCTAAATAGTACTAAGTCACATGTTGAGGACTAGATCTAAAAAAATAGTCCTGATATCATCGCATTATCGAAATTGTAAATGATGTACACACTTTGAAATACTAATTCTTAATCATATTAATTTAACAATGGTTTTTTTTTTTGTTTTGTTTTGATGGATCTTATCTGATCCCCTCGGGTCAAGTGTCTTCCTTAAGACACACCAAACCGCTTGGAGGTAAGATGTTGTTCATTTTGAAATACCATAAGGGCGCTGACGCGGTGTTCTGGCCGGATCTGGCGTCGGCCCACTACTCGAAGCGATCGGAACGGCTGAATATCGAAGTGGTATCCAAGTCGTCGAACCCACCCAACGTCCCGCAGCTGCGTCCCATCGAGAATTTCTGGGCCAACCTGAAGCGTAAGATCTACTCCAACAATTTTGTCGCGAAAACTGAGGAGGCATTGATAAATAAAACGAAGAAAGAACTCAAAAACACGCCTACACGCATGTTTTCGTCCGTCATGGGGAACGTTCCGGTTAACTGCCGGAAGATCGCTCGCAAGAGCGTAGATTTTTTTTGCAAGTAAGTTTAAATAATTACTTTTCATGGGAAATTTATCAAAAGCAATTATCTGTCTTAGCTTTTTTTTATCATCTTCCGAAAAAAGTCCATATTTTTACTGCAAACGTGAATACCGTTTCAAACTTTGAACCAACAGCAATGAAATCGCATTTAGAACACTAAGTCAAAAGTCGGTATTAATGTGCGATCAAAACTGCAAATGGTTGTCGTCACCGCGTTTCATTCCTGCTGGGCGTTTTCCTCTAATATTGCAAATGATTTACTAAACGACCAATGATCAATGCTAAACTGTCAATACTACTGTCGGAAGGCTCCATTTTTTATTTTATTTTATTTTTATCCACACGGTCAGGACCATCCGTATTATTCAACGTCAGTCTCAAATCTGATCTCTCTCGTTTCAGTGCAAACTGAACTCGATTCTTTTTTTTTTTTTTTTTTTATTATCGCACATTCACTCCCTTTCTCTCTCTCTCTCTTTCTCTTTATCTGTCCTCGTAGAAGGCAAGCTATCAAGAGAGTGTCTTTCACATGAGAGCTCTCCCAGCCAAAGAGATTCCGAATCACGGTACAATGTAGGTAAACTATTCTGTTATATTTATTAGCCATTTTTACTTTTAAACATGCTTATTATTATTAATTTTTTTATTCCTGCTATTATTATTTTTATCCTACTTATAATTCCTACA
>JASCZW010017194.1:0-17453 GCA_034211315.2 Aedes japonicus | reverse complement strand
GATACGTAACACAATCGAGGAAGAAAAAGCAAGCGCACCCGGACAAAGTAGACCAAAACGAAGTCGAAGAGGAGCATCGGAAGAGCAGAAGCACAAGACGTTAATAGTCGTAGAGGAACAGAAGGAAAATTTCGAAGAAGATTAACCAAAGAAGACAGGGCACAGAGAAAAATAGGCAAGTGAAGCAAGGTACCAACAGCGATAAAGAAAAGTGGAACAACCGCAGAAGCAGGATAAAATGAAGCAAACCAACGAAGAAGAAGAGAAGCGTAACGCAATCAGCCGAACAAGAAAAGCAAATCGGACAAAGTGGACAAACAAAAGTCGAAAAGAATTGGAAGATCGGAAGCACAAGAAGCTTATGATGTAGAGAAACAGAAGGAAAAAAATGGGAAAACAACTCAGAAGAAGAAAAGTGGAAAGAAAAGTCAAAAGAGAAGAATAAAATAACAGGGCTAAGAAAATTAGAATAGTCGCAAGACGCGGGAAGAAATGAAGCAAACCAATAGAGCAATAGAAGGAGAACAGCCACAGAGAAGCGTAACGGAATCATCGGAAGAAGAAAACCGAAGCGAATGGAGGCAAAATAGAAAAGTGAAATGAAAGAAGACAACATGGATGAGGAAAACGTAACACAATCGAAGAAGAAGAAAACCAAAGCGGACAAAGTAGGCAAATAAAAGTCAAAAAAGAGAAAAACGGAAGAGCAGAGAAGCACAAGAGAAGTCAAAGACGACCAGGATGAAAAAAATGGACGACGGTTAGCAAAAAAAATAAAAGTGGTAGAAGAGAAATAAAGCATTGAAAGATAAAATAACAGATACTGAGAAATACAGAAAAATCTAGCAAGAACCAGGAAAAATTGAAGCAAACCAACGCACAGTGGGCAAGAACTGATGAAAACAAAAGAAAAAAATCTATAACTTTTGTCGCTTTGAAGTGCGGCTTGTAAACAAAGGTCATTTCCGCTTGGAGAGTTGTCTGGATAATCGATTGGAACTGGTTGCAACCACCGCACGAATATGGTTGTATTGGAGTTATAGAGCTCATTTCCTTATATTATTGAATAATTTGCAGGTGTCGTTGTTCGGAATCGCTCAAGATCAACAAAATAGAACTAGTCAAATTTGAAATTTACTGGAAAATAGGGTTGTTTCAACCACCGCACGGTGGTTATGGTGGTCTGTGAAAGTAGATATGGCTGGTTTTACCCCAATTCCCCTTATAATTTATAGATAACTTTGCACACAGAGGCTCAAGATCAACCAAATAAAGCTAATCCCCTGTAAAATTTTCTGAAAAATTGAATAGAAGTTATTTTTTTTACCGCAAGGCTCTGTGAACAAGGGGTTTCCATGCATTGTCAATCAACTGTTGAAGAACGGCTTCAGTGGCAAAATTGGAAGCATCAACCATCAGTGCTAATGATTTTATGGTAGAACAGAAGTACAGCTTCCACGAGACATTGTTTGCATGTGGCAAATGACCATACGCAGCGGTCATTTGACACATGCCAGTTCATCCCAGTCTATCTTCCTAGAGACGTTTTTACGTTTGTCGGGAATAAGCTTCTGAAGGACTTCTTGAGTTTTCACTGCGTGTGGAATGAATCGCTTGTACACTTCACCAATGCGAGGAAGTGCCGCAGGCTTGATCATCGTAGGTATAGCTAAATTCACCACAGCCTCAACTCGTGACGGTGTTGGCCGAAACTCAACTTCCGGTAAAAAAAATCTATGTTGATAACGAGGCCATTATTTTTCTAGGATGATTTTCAGATCTCCAAAGAGCTTGTTCATGATTCGCTGAAACGATTGGCTTGCGTTGCAATGTCCAAACGGCATGCGAAGGAATTCGAACAATTTAAAAGGTGTGTTAACTGTTGTCTTTGCAACGTCCGCACACTCAACTGGGATATTGTAACAGGCTCTGACCAGTGAAGTAGTGAAGACAGTCTTACCTTGGAATCTGTTGAGCACATCGTGGAATCGGGGAACTGGACATCTATCCGGAACGGTGACCTTATTCCAACGACGGAAACCGCCAGCGAACCGCCATTCGCCGTTCTTCTTTGGAACGCAGTGGAGAGGGCTGGTCCAGCTGCTACTGGACGGTCGACTGATACCCATTTCGCACATAGCTTGGAACTCCTCCTGCGCAACTTGTTCTCTTTCAAGATGCATTCAACGATCCTTTGATGCAACTAGTGGATCGTGTGTAACAATATGGTGGATCACATCACCTCTTGCCGAATCGATGATGGGACGAGAATCTCTTAGAAAATAGAATTTAATTCTACCAACAGTCCAAAATGCGCAAGGAGATCTGCGCCGATGATAGCTCCACTCAGATTGGCTATAATGAAAGCATGTGCCAAGTGCACGGAGATGAATTTGCTTGCGTAAGTGTTCATTTTCGTCCCGTTAGCAGCATGTAATGAGAAAGGAATGGTTCCTCTTTGTTTGTCACTCCTCGATGCAGGAATTATTGAAACCTCCGAACCCGTGTCGATGAGGAATCTGCTGGTTTTATCGAATAGAACAAGACGTCGACTTTAGAAATCACCGCCCACCTGTGCCGATTCAGGAAGACGCAAACCTCTTTTTTTTTTGGTGATTGAAACTGCATGGTGCTCGGCAGTGCTCAGCTCGATTACCGTATTTACGGTGGTACCAACATATCATTTCTTCTCCTACAGCGCTTGGTCTGGACGACGAATGGCTTCGAGTTTGACTGGGCCTTGCCTTCAACCGACGAATTTCGGCCGTCAGCGCATCTATCTCTCTTTTGAGGCTGCCGAAATCGAGCGGTGATGGGCCGGGTGAAGGTACTGAGCAGCTAGCGACGTTCGACGAAAAAGAATCCAACATTCGGTCGGCCATTTCAGCAAAGTTGGTGCCACTGCGATGGCCGGAGATCACTCAGATCGCTTGATCTTAGCAGCTGCTCGATACGAGCTTGTGGTGATAATGCAAATTGAGCAATGAGCGATGATGTCTTTGACTGCCTTTTATTTGTTGATTTCCGGCGGTTTGTTGGCCAGCTCCGAAATGTGACAAATGGCACTTCAATTTTGGCGAAGATATGCCAGAAATTTGCTTCATCCTTTGTGATTCGGGCCAGGTGAAACTGGGCCTCCGCCTGCGCGAACCACATGGAAATCTGGAAGCTTCGCGGAAACGGCGGCTTTAAACTCAGCTCCTGGAGTTCAACCATTTTAAGGTTACGCGGCACAAAACTTTCGGTAGTTGGAATTCGAAATCTGAATGTTCGTGATATTCCCGGTACGTAATCAGAGCGGAAATCACGTCGGGGTTACAAATGTGGGGAACTAAACACGGATCGAACACGGATATTGTAAACGAAAATACACGTGTTAGAGTTTCTGTTTTTTCTTGTCACTGACGTTTTCTCTCGAAGTGTCTACGGTAACAAGGTTACCATGCAAATGCGTCGTCACATTTTGATAATTTATCTTTTCTAGCCGTAGCAATTATGTAGATTTGAGCTTGTATGTAAAACTATAGATGTAAGTAGGATAATCACATTTAACTTTAACTTTTATCAGAAAACAATTCGACTCGAATGTCGACAGAAATCTCTCAGATAGATATTGCTGCGTATCGACTGGCTTATCATCACGTGCTGCTCTGTTCACCACTGGTGTCATAACAGACAGCGAGAGACGGACGACTGCATCTGGATTTAACAATGACTGATTTATACTTTCATCTACAAATAATTTCGTCTGCGGAAATTTTAGGATTGTTATGACTTTTGATGCTAAAAAAGTGCATTTATTTTTAGGAAAAACCTCAATAGCTCAAAAAATATTAGAGATAAAAATAGGCTTCTTTCAGCATGTTTGTGTGTTTTTGTGATAAAAAAAAAAAGTGTAAAACTGTGTGTATGTGAAATGTGTGTGAAATATAAAACTGAATTTAAGGGATGTTCACTAGAAAACTACCTAGGGAAGGGAACGGCTTAATCAGGGGTGACTGTTTTAATCAGTTGTTGGAAAAAAGGTCTAAAATTCTTACATTTTCCAAATTACACTCAAGGTTTTTTACACGGTCTGTTTTCGGCAATAACTCAAGAACGGACCCTAGTAGCACACTTGTTTCAACCCAGTAAAGGTGACTACTCTGTGACTCAATTAAGTCACAACCGAGCTGCTGAAACCGTTTTTGATAGTGTGTGCTGCTTGGGGAACCACTTATCGATCTATTTCTAATCACATTTTACGTTTTGGGCAAAAATTAATCATATGGTAGTTTTTCAAAAAATTCACAATTTTGGTGTAAATACTCAAAATTTTAAAAACTGTATTCTGACCATTGTATGGAAAGGTAATGATACAAACAAAATTGAAGCAATATAAAATGTTTAAGCATGTGAATTCATAACTGTATTTAGACTTTTTTTACGCGGTTCCATACTAAAAGTGGAACGTATCCCACGCAAAAAATACTTTTGTGTATTTCACATTTAATGATACGCAATAAGCTCCATCTATCGAGCTAATGATTCGATGCATTAATCATGATTGATTACCAATTTATTCTGGTCATTTCAACGATTTAAAATACATCATCTCAAAACCATCGTTTCGTACCTGCTGAAGAAGTTCGCTCAAATTTTGCCTTAGTGTATTTTGCATTTGTTCACATATACCGGAGGGCACGCCTTCATCGGCTGCTTTCCATATTTCACATCTGTTGCCATAATGTGATGTTGAACATTGAGTTCAATTTATTTCATATTTCGATGATCTGAAATCACCATTTATTTCATGTTTTTTCCACTCATTTGAGGTTAATCTATGCTTATGATATATGATAGTTATTCGGTATATGCATAAAACTTTCGAACTTTGCAACTAACTCCGTCCATTAGTGTTGCTTTTGTTCAGACTCTTCAGAAATCGTAGAAGCCGTCTTTGTCCAAATTTGCAGGAAGTGTTTGATGTCCTTGATTCCTTGCTTCTTTCCAAAAAACTTCCGCTTCATCAGAGCCCAATATCTCTCAATTGGTCGTAGCTCTGGGCAATTTGGCGGGTTTGAAATTTTTGGTACAATGTTCACTAGATTTGCTTGGTACCACTCCATGACAGTTTTAGCATAGTGGCATGATGCCAGATCGGACCAGAACAAAGGTTTTTCTTTGTGACTTTTGATGAAGGGTAGCAATTGCTTCTGCAGACACTTTTTCTGATAGTCCTTGTTGATTGTGCCTGTAGTGACGAAATATTTACTCTTTTTGCCACACGTGCAAATTGCTTGCCACACAAGGTATTTTTAGGGAAATTTCGATGCCTTCTTCGTTCTGAAATGCTCTGCTGTAGCATTTCTGGCCATAGCAGAAAAAAAAGCCAGCCCTGGAAGCTGCTTGAATTCCTCCAGGATGAAACTTATCGTCCATAACAACGTAACAAACGTCGATCCCGTGATTTTGCTGCCAAGTTCTGTTTGTCGTTGCGATTTGGAACTGTTTATTACTTTATACGACTTAAGTCCCAAACGATGTTTTGATTTTTGGACAAAACCAGGCGACTTCCCTATTTTACGAGCCAACGTTCGAATGGAGAGATTTGGGTTTTTCGTTAATATCCTTTTCATCTTTCGGTTCATGACAGGGTCAGCGCGTCCATTGTTTTTGTCACTCCTTGGTTTCCTTTCCACCGTCAAACGTTCCGATAATGAGTTGAGCACACTTGTTTTTCTTTCGTCGCCATCTTGAATACTAAACATGAAATGTAAATATCAATCATAGTCTTTTTCACCATAGACTCTCAGCCATACCACAGTGAAATTTTTCATTCCTACGTGCAATATTTCAAAAGATACAATGATTGGAAAGTGTCCAGACTAATGTGGATACAGATTTTACTCAACGATTAAAATTGCTTCGCTGTTGAGCGGCATTTATGACATCACTGTTGCTTTTGTGAGAGCCCATGTTTCCTCTCTTCTTCGTTGACCATGGATATAGCACACCCGTATTGTAACGGGAAGCTGTCTCTTACATTTGTTGTTTTTTAAGCGAAGCATCTCTTTTTGTCTTTGCATTCGCTTTGTCTAACATTTCCGTGAGAGTAAATGAAATAACACATACACATTACCAATCTCATCAAAGACAAACTAAAAGCTCGGTCGTGTACGTCTGTCTCGTAACCTGCTTGTAGACGAGTTCGTGATCATAGCAATCGACATGTTTTGGTTGATTGCTTTCGAGAGCGGATGGGTTAAACGAAGGAGCGGGTCGAGGAAAGGACGTTTATATGCACAAAATCGCACTCATACATTATTATTTGTTTATGTACAGATTGCAGTGCTGAAGAAAACATTTTCATGATCGGAAAGCAATCTGCATGCTTTTAATAAGTCCCTGGGAACTTTATTTCATGGCTATGTACTGTTCTAAGTCTTATGCTCGTGTCTGAAGGTATGTTCCGATAGATCAGAATTAAACAGAGGATTTAGTGTCTTAATTTTGGCAGTTCTAATTATAGATTACATACCGTCTAATCAAATATCCCAGGTGCCGAATAAACTTCCTAAAACCCATCCCGAACCCTATATTTTCATTTAAATCAATGAATGCTTGGGCAAAGTGGTTTTGCACTAAATTTGCTATAATTTTGCCCAATTAGGTTTATTTTTATATACAAAAATTATAGAATTTTTTTTTATAATGTATAATCACCAAATTTTTAACTTCATAAGATGGACAATTATTCCTGAAAAATACTTTGCTGAAGAAACTTTAGCAGAAAAACGTAGTTTATGGAGTCAAAACAATTTCAATCACGTTTTTCCCCATTGGGCATCATTGTGCGTTGGAAGGGAATTCTAAATTTCCCAGGCCTTCATTTTTTGGCTCTTCATACAGCAATATTGTGAATTCAGATCGCTCAATTCAATCTTCCTATTAAGCGGAGCTACATCCAACCCAAGCGCATGAAGGGATTGACCACCATAGTGACTACCATAAATACATACATACATACATACAATTGTTCAATCTTGTAGTTGGGAGGAGATTCTTTATATCTTTATATATTTACAAGTGTTGTTGACTATCGATTCACTTAACCCGTTTCAGGCCCTTCATACAGTGGCATAATGAGGATAATCAGTGGTTATTAATGCTTGATCAAGTCTAACAAAGAGGAGAGCCTGTTGCTGTCGGACTTCGTTGCCGTGTTACAATAGGTGGTACTCCATATCATACATCATACTAATGTTTATGGATGATAACTTTCAAAACTACAGTTAACGTTAATTGGCTATTCTATTTCGTCTAGTTTGGGAACTTCCACATTAGATTGATTAATTGACAAAATACTAATATTTATCAAATCTACATGCTATGATTTTTTTTGACTGGTCTTATTGAAGATTTTGGATCGTGGTTTGCAATTTCTAAGATACTTTCCAAAATTCTTTGCTTTGCCCCCGTTTCGAATCGTAAACGATGATTTCGGTGTACAAAGAACTAAGTAACTAACAATTGCAGTTTCTGATTAAAGAACAGTATAATCATCCTGAAATGAACATTCTAAAACTGCATCCATTTCTCGAAGGAAATAATTGAGATTCCTGCCACTTGAACTGTTGTGTTCCTTGTCAAACAATTCATCAAATTATACCACACTATCCTCAAGTAGTCATACCACCTAAGAAATCCTGTCCCACCTCGCGTAAAATGCCACCCGTCACACTTGGATGGGGCACGTGAAGAAAGACTGAACCTAATGGAATAAACAAATTAATGGTGTCATTGTGCGGTTGCTGACTGAACCGAGTTCCACTGAATTACATCCCTCAGAGTCTGCTAGTCTATCTCCTTTCAAGCACTTGGGATGAAGTTGCCTTCTCATCGACAACAATCTTGCCCGGAGGTGTGTATGTGTGTGTGACAACAGAGGCAAATCCTTCCTTCCTTCCTGCTGCCTTGGACTAATTGCTTCGGCGCGCATCTTCGGTTTCAATCTGAAACAAGCCCAGGGTGGTGGTGGGTGCGTGGGTGTTAATGGGAAGTGACGGGAGAACGGGACCAGCCTTTATCATGTTGCCAGGGAATGCTTCTCGTTTCAATTGGCTCTCGTTGGGTAAGTGTGTCAGTGAGTGTGTTCCGAACGGTTGTCGTTCAATGCGCTCCAGCTGTATGGTTTTCCGGTTTGGAAATAGAAAGATTTGCTGACTTTGCAGAAGAGGATAAAGTCCTGAGTTTCATTACCTTAATCCCAGTCTCAAGCAAACGTACTGCTAATTGCTATTCAATACATAATATGCTTTTTGTGCCCGAACCGGACCCGGATGAACCAAGTTTTTCGAAAAGGAATGCTTTGGTGAAAGGGAACCATCGACTTCGGGTGATCTCAATCAATGCATTAAGCTACTTCTTTTTTTGGATACCAAGGATGTCAAAAGTTTTCAATTATTGATAAATTCATCGTAGTTTCAAGCGACGGCCAGATTGAGCAAAGTTAGATGACAAGAAGACGGCAAAGTTCAAAAGCTATGGGGTAGGGCTAATGGTGAATAATTCTGTTTCAAACAGGAACATTTTTCATTTTACTGCTTCCACTGGCAACATCACTTTGACTTCAATATTTAAATTTCTCAAGCAAGTGAACATGAAGAGATTAAACTGGAAGGAAAAATGTCTATTAAAAGTTTTTTGGCAGCTGAGATGGATGTCCGAGCTTCCACTCCAGCAGGTGATGAAATTTCCAATCCTCGTTGTATCGTGAAAGTGTGGTTTTGTCTTTCCGAAAGCAAATATAAAACATAGTGATCTTGACAAACTAGAACCGAGGTCACTAGCAAATATGCTTTGTGCCAGCAGCAGCGTCCATTCTAATCAGCAAATGTATCTCAGGAAAGCTCGTTTGCTGAAAACAATTCTGCATCGAAACATCCTCTCATGCCAGGAAAGCTGCTTTGTTTGTACAAAACCGGAAAAAACAGACCGATGCTACCAAGTTATAACACACTGTTCCACAAAACAATCACACTTATTAACACAAATAACAAACTACGGTCAGTTTTCAGTTCTACTACGGCATGCATCCAACCACGTCGTCCTCGTGTCACGTTAGCTTGACCGGTTGAAACAAATCAAATGAACGATGGACAGCAACGGGCACGTACACATTTATGCAACCCTCGTTACCCCCTGCATCCTTCCGAGTTGTGGCAGCTCATCATCAGAACCTCTCACACGTCCGAACGGACACGGAAGCGGTTTAATTGAATCAAATCAACTAACCGGTCAACCGACGACGACGACGACGAGAGGGCGAGGACGATGACCAACTGTGGGTCCATTGAGTGTGCCTTTGTTGTGCTGCCACTTCGCTTCGTTCTTAGGAGGATTTCGGTTGAAGTTGGGATGCATGCAATACTCGGAAGTGAAATGATGTATTTCAATGTCATTCGTTTGACGTTGCCGTGCTCCGTTTGCAGATGGAAGTTGTCTATCCGGTGGAGAAATGTATAATTCAATTCTTACTAGTGGGTGGTCATCAACCACAGTGTGCTCGTTTTGATCGGTAGGTAAAGGCGCAGCTAGGATTTCGTAGGTGGTTGGCAGGGGGTAGGATTTATTCCCGGTGTGGATTAGGCAGATCCCTGGGATTTAGGATCCTTGAGCAGGGTATGACTGTACTTGATACACAGTCTGGAAAAAGGTAATGGCTCTCATAAAGCTCAAAAACTCTCAATTAATACTGCGAAAGTGCATTTACAGGGTGTCTCACAATAGGTGTCACTAAAACAAAATTGGATTTCAGTAGGAACAAATGTTATAGAAATGAACCATATTAATTGAATTTGAATCTCTTCCCTCTTTCCTTGATATCTTTCCGCTGAGCTTTGTGAACCCATTGCAGCTGGCAGGCACGATTTTCTGAGGAATTCGGTCCCAAATAATGTTTCTTGAATCGATCTAAAGTAAGCCGTTTAGTAGGGCCTATACGTTGAAGCCTATAACCTCAAACAAAGTAGTCAAGTGGGTTGCGATCCAGTTTAAATGCAGGCCATTCATCGCTTGTGATGAAATCGGGCAAATTTTCCGCGCACCACGCTTGTGTCTTCTTTGCCGTGTGAGCTGAAGCTGAGTCCAGGGTTGCCACATTATTTTTCGTTCCCATCTTTTATTTTAGCCGAAAAAATCTTTTTTATCTGTGTTTAGCTGCAAAAATCTTGGTAAAAGTCTTTACTTTATATTTTAAGCTCTGAAAAGAAAACAGATCAGTAAACGATTCATGTTCTCGGGGTAAATCGATCGCTGCACTTGAGCCCTTCTAACAGGCCAGTAATCACATGATAATGAATCATGTGGTGTTTGTTTTTTATTAACAATATCGGAATGGAATTAACAATCAATCATTGTTATGATGGTTGTGATGTTTATATTAGCTGATCAACTCCTCTTTTTCTCTTTTGGCATACATGATGTCCGTACTCAGGCGGTTCCAGATTTCGGACTTATTTAGATTGTATTGCGAGAAAATTCGCTCCACTTCTTCAAAAGAATGCGGAATCAGAAGAAGAAGAACTTTCCTAGCAAGTGAAAAACCAACTTCCCAGCTGCTCGTTTGAAATACAGACGTTTCCTTCAACAAGTTTCGAAGCTTTCTGATTCTGACACCTTGTTGTCCTTGCAGATCGTTACCGTCCTTAGCTCACTAAAATCATTTTCGATGGCCTGTTCCTCTCCGCTCTCAAAGAATTCTGGATATTGTTCAATAATCGAGTTGAACTCCTTCAAAGGGCGCAGCTTCTTGGGGTCAATGCTCACTGCAGTAGTCAGAACTGGATCGTTTAGATCAAAACTTTTAATTATATGTTCAATCAAATTGGCATAGAAAGCACAGCAGATCGAGTTCCGTATCTAAGCATTTCTCCTGCAGCTACACCGATGTATATTTTCAACTTCTTACGAAGATGTTTCTCAAAATCTGAAACCCCTAAATCCGTCAGTTGTTTAAGGCAAGCATCCTTGAAAAAAATTGCAAGAAGCACCATCAGCGAAACTTCAGCTAATTGCAGGATTGCATGTTCTTGCATGTTCCGTAGCTTTTGACTGGAAGATACGCTCTGTTGATAAGAGGCAATACTAACAACAATCAATATGCAAATAGCGATTTGAAATTGGTTCACTGTTGTAGAACCCCCAGGTCCGAAGTATGCCTTGCAGTCTACACTCTTGCGCTTGTCAGTACCTTTCGGTACTAGTATCTTGAGCTTTGTTTTGATTAACTATGTTATTTTGACACAATAATTGAGAGTGTTTTGGTGCGAGTTGCGTTATTAAAGGCTAATTATTATACTTGCGATCGAGCTAGGGACTGGTGTGCTAGTACTTCCTGAGCCAAAAAATAAATTCATTTTCTTCATGACTATCCAGCCGCTGGACCAATCCATTGTGTTAGTTCGATTGGACGCGAGCTCGTGTTGGACGCGAAAAACAACACGAGCTCCGAAAACCGTTCCAAGTTCCATTTTAAAACTAACTCCAACTATAGCCATCTGGTGGCAGACGGATACAGAACTATGTCATCTGGGAATTGGGCTGTTGAGGGCTGCAGGACAAGTAACTGCAGGTATATCGCATTATTTGTTCCAGGTACACTTGCAGATGTTTGCATGCGTAACTTGCACAAAGAGATCAGTCACGATTCAGCAGCTTCTTGGCAGATCGGTCATTACCTAAGCTCCATCTTGTCCAAAGCCCACAAACCTTTTTTTATGTAAACGATCTTAAACTGGTTAATAATTACGCAAATTTTTATAGGTTTACGCACTGCAAGATTATATTCAAGCTGACAAAAAATCACGTTCGAAATAACTATGCTTAGAATAGCAAAAATAACAATCAAGAAAATTGTTCTAACTTCTCAAAAATCCTCTGCATAAATACATAAAAATACTTCTAAATTAGAAGAACAGCATTTTTGTAGAAATCACTGAAAGCAATTCTGCGAAGTTTGTAGAGCAATCTCTTGTGGAGCTTTGAAACAAACAATTCTTCAACGGAAAATCTGAAAAAAATATTGAAGTATTATATAGAAAACTATACGTAAGAATCCTTTAGACAACCTTGACAAAATTTGAAAAATAATTCTACAAAAAACCCTTGCAGAATTCTTAGAGATGAAAATTAAATATATGAGATTATGCACACCATTTTTCTTAGATTTCTCCAACAAATCAAGATTTTATTCAAGAATTACATCAAAATCAAGGATCATTGATTCAAAAACTGCTGATGCTGCCAGAAGAAACTTCTGAAAAAATCCCTGAAGGAATACCTACAATCGTCTGAAGAATACCTACAGAAACTCCAGAAGGAATATCTACGGAAATGACTGAGAATCTCTGAGAAATTCTATAAAATTTTCTTTTTAAAAATAATCTCAAAAAGTGTATAGAGAAATCATTTGGATGCAAACACAAAAACTGTTTTTCAGACTGTCATTTGTCACTGTAGTGTCAAAGTCAATTGTTTTATTTTGCTTTGTAGGCCTAAAACAGCAAACTGAAAGAAGTATTGATAAAAAGATGGATCCTAAACTGTACTCATATTTTGAATTTGAGGATTTTGAGTGGACGAGCAATTGACAAAAATCTAAAAAATCTTGGTTTTTCTCAAAAATCTGTAGTCTTTACATACAGATATCTGTATGAATAAATTTGAAAAAATCTGGGTCAATCTAGATAAATCTGTGCATGTGGCAACCCTGGCTGAGTCCTGTTGGAAACAATACAGGGTGCGGCAAAAAATAATGCGAAAATTTGTTCTATTTCTTTTAAATCCCAGTTTCAACTTATTCAAGCAATAATATCAACATTTTCGAAAGCAGTTATCTTTATAAAGTCCTTTAAACATATTTATTCAACGAGTCTTCCAATTTTATTAATAACATCCTTGAGCTGACGCCGGAATCAAGTGAATAATGCCTTTCGAACGTAGTCCTCCAACATTGACTGCCATGTGCGTATTGTGGTTGACCTCAGGGTTTCCACACTAGGGTGTGATGTTTTGCAGGCTCGTGCTTCAACATATGCCCAAATCGAATAATCGAACGGATTAAGATCTGGACTGCTAGGGGGCCACAAATCCTTCGGCCAAAACTTCATGTTATCGTTCAACTATTGTTGGGTTCGCTTGAACGTGTGACACGGCGCTCCATCCTACTGTAGGACAACGTTTTGGTCCTCGGAGAAGTTGGCCATCACCCAGGGAAGCACTTGGTCCTTTAAAATACTGATATACACTTCGGTATTGATTTTAACTCAAGCATTAATGAAAACAGGCGGCATTTTCAAACTCTTGGACGCCACCAAGCCAAACATCATGACACCAGCCAGATGTTTGGTTTTTAACTTGAATTTCACTTTTTCCAGAACGTTCTCCATTTTTTGCGGTGAAATGAACCGGTCCGTGCGGCTGTTGGCCACAGCATCGATGCTGAAAAGCTTTTCGTCGGAGAACTGGATTATCATTTTATCCTTCTTCAACAAGGAAAGCAATCTCTTGAAACGAGTCACTTATAGTTTCTTGACCCGGTCCGTAATCAAGTGGCGTTTTATTCTGGCTCTGGAAGATACATGCAGGTCTTCTTAGATGATTCCCGCATGGATTTCTCTGAAATATTCGCTTCCTTTGCAAGTTTTTTTTATGGAACGCACCGGGTTGCGAGCAATTTTTGCACGGACGGATTTGATCACGTTCGGCGTGCGTGCAAAGCGCGGTCGTCCACATCCCGGCTTCCGCTGCTTATGACCACCCTGTAGGTACTTTTTTATACGGTAAACTGTTGCCAAATGGCACCCTCTTCTTCAGGGCGAGCAACAAACTGGTGATCACTTCTTTCGCGAACATTTTGACGAATTTGCAATAAAACAAATAGAATGTTTGGATGCAGCACTTGAAAGTAAACATAAAAAAAATACACTTTTGACAGAAATTAGTGACTAGCTACACGAATTAACCCGATACTCAAGTTTGAACATTTTCGCATCATTTTCTGCCGCACCCTGTATGGTGTATTCCCATACATTGTTCAAGCATAAGGATGCAGATGGTTCTTCAAAACCTGCTTGATGTAATATTCAGAGTTGATTTTTACGTTAGGTTCTATGAAAAGAAGAGGAAGTTTTCCTCTTTGTGGCCCAATACAATGATTTTCGAAACATTCCGATAGCGTTCTACAACTAGTTTATCTCTTGGAATATTGGCAAGGCTTTTGCCATACATATGATCATTTTGTTGATAATGACTGTCCTGAAGGAGGAAGAGCTTTTCATCCGAAAATAAAATCTCGCAGTCACCGTGCCGAAGCAACCGGTTTCGGCTTCTTTGGACCCTGGCTTGCTTTTGATGCTCTACAGTGGGGCGTGAACCCAGTGGCGTGACCAAAACCTATAGCGCCGCGGGTACGCTTCCTACAGGTTTGTAGTCTTTGAGAAAGTTGTTGAAAAAACGATTTTTTTCTGTTTTCTCAACATGATCTAATAAACAATTTTGTCGAAAAAAATACATCCTTCTAGGACGCTCCGTTAAGAAGATAGAATCGAGCGCCACCTATGCGGAGGAAATATGAACTAATCAAACCCGTCAAAAGATGACACTTTTTCAACTGAACAAATTTCTCAAAGACTACAAACCTGTAAGAAGCATACTTGCGGCGCTCGAGATTTTGGCCACGCCACTGAGTTCGCTGCCCTACTGTGCGCTCCGTCAACCCGTGAACCCGTTGTTTCTTGTACGGCTTGCCTTCCAGATCATGTCTGAGGAGCCTGTTCATTGAAACAGGGGGCATTTGAAATTGTTTGCTCAATTTACAGCCAGATACGGCCGGATTACGTCTTATTCGCTCACAAAATTGATCTTTTTTTCATCTGGCACCCCTTTTGTGTTGAATATTGTCATTTCCAGGTTTCTTGAACCATTTCAAGGTACGAAAAACAAAAGGCTTATGCACTTCAAACTGCTTAAGGCTATTGAATATCTGACATGGTCTAAGCTTTTGAAAATGTAATTTTAAAACTTGCTCCCGTATAGCTTTCATGGTAGCTGATAAATATAAACAAACGGAATCGCTTATTTATCTTCAGCGATAAGCTGTAAAGAAAATACACTCAAACTGGGTATTATCAATCCCACTGTTAAATTAACCCAGCTGAAATATACCAAGAATGAAAAAAGATGACACCTATTGTGAGACACACAGTAAAACCCTGAACTGAGCGCAGGCGATAAGCTTACTGAAAGATCTGTACATGGCCTTAGATGTGGAAAAAATGTCCTAATAATCGGTATGCCACCCACCCAAGTAGCACACTACGGTTATTATTAGTTGTAGTAACTTGATTATGACTTATAAAGTCATATTTATGTTATCTCAACCGAATGGCAACAAGTGTGCTACTAGGGCACCAACACACCTGAGGGTCGTCGAACCCTGGCAAGATGCAGATCTGCAAGAGGAACAGCTTTATCAAGGTTAACACCTCCTACTCTGTGGTGCTGACCTTCGAGAACTTGAGCTTCCCTGAGAAGGTGAAGTTGAGGCTCTTGAGAATCGGACCCCTTCCCTACTTAAGACTGTATTCGATGAAATTTGAACACACGCAATTGTTCGTAACTTTTTAGCGTGTGGGTAAAAATTATTGAAATTTTAACTGAATGTATTTCATTGTGTTGTGTCAATTGTGTAATGAGCTTCGTGAAAATCGGTCGAGTGATTTCAGTGATGGCTTCGAATGAAGAAATAGTGCGCCAACAAATTTTGGGCACTCACTTCGAAAATCCAAACGCTTCTCATCGATGGATCGGAAAACAGCTCGGAATCGCACATTCAACCGTATCTCATGTGATCAAAACGTTCAAGGACCGTAAGACAACCAAGCGGAAAAATGGTAGTGGCAAAAAACGTGGCACATCAAATCCGGAGAAGGCCAGGATGGTATTGAACCAATTTAAGCGTTATCCCAACATTTCGATCAGGGATGTTGCGAAAAGGCGACAAGTTTCAGTTTGTTTGTGCAGAAAACAATGAAACGTTCTGGATTACATGTAGTACAAGGTCCAGAAGGCACCGAACCGGAGCGATAAACAGAACTCGGTGGCCAAAACTCGTGCAAGAAAACTGCACAGGGAATTGAAATTCGCCAAAAAATTCCTTGTCTGGCAAGCGATCTGCGGATGTGGCAAAATGAGTCAGCCCTTCATCACCTCTGGGACCGTCAACGGACAAATCTACAAGGACGAATGCCTCCAAAAACGACTTCTGCCCTTCTTGAGATCTCACGATGGCCCGACACTGTTTTGGCAGGATTTGGCATCTTGCCACTATGCCCGGCCCGTCTTAGACTGGTACAAAGATAATAATGTAGTTTTTGTACCAAAATACGTCAACCCTCAAACACTCCGGAACTTCACCCAATTGAAAAATTTTGGGCAAGCATGAAGGTAAAGCTCGTTAAAACTGATAGAAAATGAACTTGAACTAAAGAAAGTGTGGTTAAAAGTAAGTAAGCAAGTCGGTGCTATCATTGCCCAAAATTTGATGAAAGGGGTCAAGGTAAAGGTGCGGGCATTTGGGTTGGGAGAAGAGGTTTAATAAACCAATGATGTCAAAACTTAACCGCTTAGTAGTACTTTATTTCCAGAAAGTTTGAAAAGAATCGGGCTCAAAGAAAATTTTTTGTGACCTATTTTGTGTGTCCAAATTTCATCGAATACAGTCTTTATGCGCTACCCTTGCAGTGTTATAACTGCTGTGGATTAGGGCTGGCTAGACTGGGTGTCGGTGACCGACGCCGGGTCTGCTCTGGCAAGCGTGAGATTGTCGCAAAGTGTGAGGCTATGGCCTTTCACTTCAACTCGACGTGGTGGTCACTGGCCCTAAACCATGAACCGTAAATGTTCCGTTTATGTGAAGGACGTAGGCTTGCAACTGGGGCCGAGTCCACCAAAGCTTGTTGGTTCACAAGGCCTCTGCAAACCAGACCTAAAGACACAATGTCTGCTGGGAATTCTTTCGGTTACGTACAAGACTTGCAGGACTGCAGCGGCTTCTTCAGTCACAGGAGACTATCTGGCTGGCCAGCCAGAGGAACGTTACTGACATTATGGTCGAACGATCCCAGGACCTTGGAGATCAGTTTCGCCAGATGGTAGCATCTAGCAGCTCCATGCGTGAAATTGTAACTTGCTTCGTTGAGAGGCACCTTCGCTTTGCTGCCAAAGCAAACAAAGACTCGCAGCTCCGTTGGGAAGATACAGAATCCCTTGTATCTCGACCTCACGATGCACCGAGGAATCCTGATGCTATTAACGTTTTACAAAGATGTCGGTGCTGGCATTGTTGCAACAAGTTTCCTTTAAAGGCCCGTGTCCCATGGTTGTCAGCCAACCCGAATCTTCTCCATTAT